>JANSVA010418811.1:0-21216 GCA_025504915.1 Erythroxylum reticulatum | reverse complement strand
CTAATTCCATCAATCTAAGCAATAAATCCTCCAACCATTGACATGTTAATTAAACTCTAACCAAAAGCAATTTATCAGACAAAGCCTCAAAAATAAATTGAAATCATGCTTATTCAATAAGAAAAGAATTTGGGGGCCAACATCTTCTCAGTGTCGAAATATGAAACACATCATATAATTTGGTCAATTCTCTAAGAAGACCTAACTGAAAAGCTACTGGTTCAACTCTTTTAAGAACTTCATGAGGACCAATGTATCGTAGATTGAGTTTACCTTTCTTACCAAACTGAAGTATATTCTTCCATGGTGACATTTTCAAGATTACCTTATCATCTACTTGATATTCAATATACTTCCTTTTCAGATTAGTATAGGACTTCTGCCTATCATTGGCAGCTTTCAACCTATATTGAATAACCTGAATTTTTTCTTTAGTATCTTTCACAATATCAGGCCTGATCATCTTGTTTTCACTCAATTTGGTCCAACACACTGGAGTTTTACACCTTCTACCATATAGCCCTTCTTAAGGTGCCATGCCAATGCTAGTCTGATAGCTGTTGTTTTAAGCAAACTCCATCAGAGCCAAATAATTATCCCAACTTCATGGAAACTCTAACACATAATGTCGAAGCATAGCTTCTAATATTTGTATAACCCATTCAGATTGTCCATCCTTCTGGGGATGGAAAGTAGTACTAAACTTAAGTAGAGTACCCATAGCCTTTTGCAAACTTTTCAAGAATCTCAAAGTAAATCGAGGATCACGATCAGAAATAATAGATAATGGTACTCAATGCAGTCTCACTATCTTATTCATATATAGGTCTACAAGCCTATCTAAAGAATAGTCAGGACGAATAGGCAAAAAGTGAGCAAATTTAGTAAACTTATCTATAATCACCCATACAACATCATTTTTCCTTTTAGTGAGAGGAAGTCCAGTGATAAAGTCTATAGTAATTTTATCCCATTTCCATTAAGGAATAGAAATAGGATGTAATAAACTTGATGGAACTTGCTGTTCAGCTTTAACTAGCTAACATGTTAGACATTTAGCTACATAATCCATAACATCCTATTTCATACCTTACCACCAGCAATGCTACTTCAGATTTTGATACATCTTGTTTCTGCTAGGATGCATAGTAAATACCTCAAGCAATAACTTTTTATTCAGTTCATCATTAACTGGCACACATAAGCAATCTTTATAATACAATTCACCATCTCCTTTCACACAAAAAAACAGTCCATTTACCTTCCTGAGTAGCCAAGATAAGTTGCTATAATTTATCAATAGCTCTCTGAGCATCGCAAATCTCTTGTCTCAAAGTAGGCCTTGTTTTCAATTGACCTATTAAAGCTCCATCAAATACAAGTTCCCATTCACTCTGCTTAATTGATAATGCTGAAATGGTCTTCCAGCTCAAGGCAATAGCCACGATATTAGCCTTACCCAGATGGTAGTCCACATTACAATCATAGTCGTTAAACAGTTCCAACCAATGTTGTTGTCTTATATTGAGTTCTTTCTAGGTAAGCACATACTTTAGACTCTTATGATCTGTTAAATTCTACACCTTTCACCATATAAGTAGTGCTGTCAAATTTTTAAGGCAAACACTACTGCTGGAAGCTCCAGATCATGTGTAGGTTAATTTTGTTCATGTGACTTTAGTTGCCTAGAGGCATAAGCAACTACCTTTCCATCCTGCATTAAAACACAACCCAAACCATTTCTAGATGCATCACTAAACATAGCATACTCCTTACCAGAAGTAGGTTGAACCAATACAGAAACTTTAGTAAGCATACTTTTTAGTTGATCAAAACTATTCTGACATCTATTAGACCATTCATACTTCAATCCTTTCTGTAACAGTTTTGTTAAAGGGGATATTATCACTGAGAACCCCTTCAAAAATTGACAATAATAACCAGTCAAACCTAGAAAACTTCTCACTTCTGTCACATTCTATGGTGGCTTCTAGTTAACAATTGCTTTTATCTTACAAAGATCAACTCTAATCCATTAAGAAGAGACAATATGTCCTAGAAAAGATACCTTTTGAAGCCAGAAATCACACATTCTCAGCTTAGCATACAACTATTTTCCCTGTAGGGCCTATAACACAATTCGGAGATGCTCAGGACGATCATGTTCATTTTTAGAATAGACCAAGATGTCATCTATAAACACCATAACAAATTGGTCTAAATAAGGCCTAAATACTATATTCATCAGATCCATAAATGCTACTGGAGCATTAGTTAACCCGAATGACATTACTAGGAATTCATAATGTCTATAATAGGTCCTAAATGCAATCTTTGGTACATCCACATCCTTTAACCAAAGTTTATAGTACCCCGATCCTAGATCTATTTGAAAACACTCCAACATCTTTTAACTAATCAAATAGGTCTTCATTCCTTAACAATAGATACTTATTCTTCACTGTGACTTTATACAATTGCCTGTAATCAATGCACATCCATATTTTACCATCCTTTTTCTTAATAAACAAAACCAGTATTCCCCATAGTGACACACTGGGTCAAATAAACCCTTTATCCAGAAGCTCTTATAACTGCGCCTTTAACTCCTTCAATTCAGTAGGAGCCATTCTATACAATGCTCTGGATATAAGAGTAGTGCCAAGCATGACTTCAATAGACAACTCCACTTCCCTTTTAGGAGGGAGTCTAGGTAATTTCTCAGGAAACACATCCGAAAATTCATTCACCACCGGAATATTTAGCAATTTACCACCCTCCTTCTTAGAATCAAACACAAAAGCTAGATAAGCTTCACATCCCTTCCTAAGGAACTTTCGAGCTTGCATAGAAGATACCACATTAGTTAAAGAACTAGTGTGGATGCCATGCAATACTATTTCAGGTTGATTAAGCTTCCTAAATATAACTACCATAGCATTACAATTAACTACTGCCTGATGCTTGGATAACCAATCTATACCTAGAATCAAATCAAATTCATGAAAAGGAAATCTAATCAGATCTGCTACATATTCATTTCCTAGGATCACAATAGGATATTTCCTAAACACCTTATTAACCAATACACTACTACTTAGAGGACTGGTTATATGAATGTCATACTCTAGCTGATCTATACACATCTCCTTATTAAACATTTCTCTAACACAGATATAGGAATGAGTAGATCTAGGATCAATCGGTACATGCATTTCAGAACTAAAGAGAGAAACAATACTAGCAATGAGATCAGGTGCATCCTGATCCTTATGAGCTTTTAATGCATAAGCTCGAGTTGAAGTAGAAGGTATAGTTGGTCGATCCACAATTTCTAATTGGGCACTCGGATTAGGTCTATTCTGATAAGATCCTCCTCGATCTGTACCACATCCTCTGTTCCCAGCAGATGCATGAGAGACCTCCTTACTGGTTTACGATGTCTAAGACTGTCTTAGAGGGAAATTGGCTATTAGATTCTCAATGCTACCACATTGGAAACATGCACCTTTAGCACTCCAACAAATACCCCAATGATGTACAGAGCAATAAGGGCACCAAACCCTCAGCCCCTAGAGGAACCCCTACCAGTAGTAGTCAATGAGGGAAAATTTTGTCGTTTTCTTTTAGCCATAGATCTCTGAGTAAATTCTGGTGCAGAGGAAGTACCTTCTCTATTTTGCTTACCCTAGGACTAAACTCCTCTAGTAAAACCCCTTCATTGACTTCTTTCTCTCCTAACCATCTCCTGCCTTTTTATTTTCATAGCAGTTTGCACCAACTGATAGTAATTCACTAGCTGCAAAAGGGTAAATGCTGCCAGATGCTCCTTGATGGAATCATTCAAACCATCCTTGAACTGATAACATTGAAACTCCTCAGTAAGTACCGATTCGGGGGAATACTTGCTAAGTCGATTGAATTCCTAGTCGTACTCAACAATTGATAAGTTCCTTTGTCTCAAGTTCAAAAATTACTTCCACTTCTCCTTTCTATAAGCCTCCGTAACATACTTAGCTTTGAATTCTTGGTTAAAGAAATCCCAAGTCAGAGGCACCGGTAACTGAGGATTTCTCAAAATGAACTTCCACCAATTGTAAGTTGCTCCCTATAAAAGAGAGATAGCAAAGTGCACCATCTGATCTAATGAACAATTGATTTCATCTAATTCCCTCTTCACTTTCTCTATCCAGAACTCAGCTCTTTCAAATTCCTCCAAAGATGTCTTAGTAAATTCCTCAGCTCCATACTTCTGCAATTGATCAATCGAAGCCTTGGGTGCAATCATACGATGCAGTAATGTCATCATATCCTAAGATAACTTAACTAAAGCCTCTCCCTAAGCTGGAGGAGGAGGTGGCACCTCAGCTTCACCTCGATTGACCCCAGAGGGTCCAGATATCGATGGACAAGATCGCTCAGGATTATTACTCTTAACAACCTCGTCAATGGCTTTATGAGATCTTCTCATCTTTAATTTTATAATCAAAACAAGGGACAAACCTCATTAGACCAAAACACAACTTTTACACTCAAGTATAAGCAGTAGTTAAGTGTTGGTTAAACTATAATCATCTAAACCATACTTTGATACCAAAAGATGTAACACTTACATACCCCCTGGTAGGATATGTATATGCCACTCATAACAATAATTCCAAGCATTCTCAGAAACTCAAGCACCATACATTACATTACATTTCATTATGTTTTAAACATACTATATAGAATGTATTAACATAACACAAAACATATTATATGCCTTGAAATCCAAATTTTTTCCTGTTTATAAATATTACAAACCATATATGCAACATACAAACTGTCTCATCATACTAAGTACAAGTTAGTAACATCAACAAACTGAACATTATTCACAATAAATCACACTCTTCATTGGCCACTACGGTTGTCTTTATCCCAGTCTATATACCCTTCTATTGGACTCTACACAGGGCAAATCTACCATGTTAAGTTTATAGCTTAGTAGGGAATAACTAAACAGGATACATAATGAAAACTATTTCTAAACATTAATATATTCAAAAGCAATCACAAAATCATGAATCCTAGAACATAATATATCATAGTAGAATATAATATATATTTTCCCAGAGCAAAACTCACCAATATCATAATTCAAACACAATGTATTTCAGAACTGAATATAATTTATCAATATAGAATATTTCTCATGTTGAAACAAATCATTTAAGTCTCATATCAGAATATACAAATGTCAAAACTGAATATCAGAAAGGGTATAAACCCTTTATATTAAAACATGATTTGAACCAAAACAGGCTTTGTTTATATCAAAACTAAACATGTATCAGAATACAAAACAAGTTAAACTGCTAATCCATTTTATAGAAGTGGGTAACGGGACTAATATAGGAGATACTGTGATCGGTATCACAAAGCAGGAGAGATTTATATCTCACTAACAGGAGACACCGAAGTGTCACAGGAGAAGCTACAGACCCTTCTAGGCATGCCTATTTATCCACAAGTAGGACTTAACATTTTTAAAACAAAACAGGTTCATATGTCATACGTGTACTTTCATAAACATGTAACATTTCAACTAGGGTATATTTTAAGGTCGTGCGCAAACCTTATGAGGACCAATATTCTAGAGAATCTTTGTAAAAGTTCAACCAAATGTGAATACTAGTTCTATACGATATGTCTGGCAAAAACCTTGGTCTCCACTTTTAGATGAACAATGGTCTGCCTTGGATATGTCAAGGGCCTCCTTACAAAATTTTACTTGCTTTAAGTTTATAGGAGAATTTGAAGATAAAGAAGTTAGCTTCACTAATGAGCACATTCCCTATACCATATTTCCTCTAATTCATGATAGCCCAGCTCTGAACAAGGGGTAAGGAGAGTCTTTTCTCTATAAAGAATCTTCCGTAGACAACGAGACTATACTAGTATTAGTCAAAGCTGGGATTAACATGAGTACGCAAAAGCTTGGGGGCCTTCTACCACCTTAATCTAATCTAGGTTATTCAATTAGGTTAGGGCTTGGTTGGAATGGTCCATGTCTTACTGTTTCAAATACTAGGAAGATCCTAGGAGAAAAAGAAAGTCAGATGGTGGGTTTAGATACGGGATATAAAGAGGGGGCCTGACCAAGCAAAGCTTGTAAGGGTGGTTTGCAGGCAATAGAGCTCATTTCTAATAACGATTAAAAACCACAAAGCAATAAGGTAAAGAGAGTATAAAATAAAAGTGGTGGACTTAAAAGGGAAATGGGCTAAAAATTGAGGTTGTAAGGGGTTTAGAAAAATGACAAAGGATGGAGGGGTTTAGAAAAAGGCTTGAGAATCTCTCACTAATCTATCTATCTCCATATTTGAATGCATGAATCCTTGACAACAAGGATAAGTTTCTAAATTAATTTGTTAAATTTTCTTAAGTTATTCAATTTAGTCTTTTAATTTTAGTATCAATTAATTAAACCCTTTGTTTGTTATTTTTAATAAAAACTCAGAAAAATTCAATGGGATGAACTACATAGTGATGATGTCATATTTAAAGTGATTAATGATCCCTATATACCAAAAAAGAGAGATAATATATTTTTGTTTAGTTCTGTTTATATTTTATTAGTATATTTTCAAATTTTTGTCTTGATTTTGGTTCATACTTTTTTAAGTAAAAAATAAAAATCTATTTAATTGTTAATATTAATGTAGTTATACTTTTATTACTAATAATAATTAAATATAAATAAAAATTAGAGATAAATCAATTTTATAACTTAATTAATTACATCAATTTATTTAAATTTCTTAAATTTTAGTAAAATAAAAATTAAATTAGTAAAAAATATAAAATATCTATAGACTAATATTTGTTTTATATATTTTAATTATTAGAAGTAATGTTAAATATTTTATATATTAAAATTTTTGTTAAAGAATTCTTTTAAAACCCTGTATTTTAAAATATTTTAAATTTAAAGAATATAATAATAATTAAATCTAAAATTATTTTTAATTTTTAATTTAAAATAATGAATAGTTATATTATATTTTCATAATTTTTATTATTAATTCATATTAAATTATTTTTTTGAAAATATCCATATTACACGGTTCGAACTCGATCAAGTTTTAGATTAAACTCAAGCTAGGGGACTCAAGCTAGGCTGGGTCAGTGATAAGTTCAACCCATTGTCATCTTTGTTCATAAATTATGAAAATTGGGGAAACCAATCAAAAATTAAAAATTCAGCAAAACAAATATTCACACTAAATTTAACTATAAAAAAAACCAAAAACCATAATAAAACTGAGCAACAAGTTATTAAAATAAGAGGTTTGACTAATTGTATATAATAAGATGACAAATTAGCATGGAATTTCACTTTGCATGTGGTTAAAAAAGTGATTACTAGTAATTGTCTAAGTTAAAAATACTTTAGTATAATGTTTTATTCAATAAGATACTAATTGTATAATGTTTTCTTTAACAATCATTTTCAAAATCAAATAATTATTTATGTTTGGTACTTATACTTCTATTAAAAATACAAATCCAACCAATTAATCAACATAAATCGATTGTTGATAAAGAATTTAATGTTTTGGCACCACGTTTCTTAACATACAGTTACGATTTAACTATTTTAGAAACTATTTTTAATAACTTGTTGGCTTTAGGGTTATTAATTTTTTATATTAAAATGCCAATAGGTACTAAATAAAATTTTAATGTACATAATTTTTTTATTGATAACATATCTTATATAATCTAATCTTAAATGTTATATCTTGCAATTCTTATCACTTAAAATGAATATGCAGTTGTAATTCTTTATTCATATTTTTCAAGTACAAGCCAAACATATATATTAAGACCAATGTATCTCACAATTGAATAAATGAAAGACAAGATCACACTACATTGTTCTTCAAAACTTTAGCATGGTATCAGAGCCTAAAACATCTTTTTTTTTTTTTAATCTCATACATACCAAAAGCAATTCTTAAACATCCTTACAAATCTACTAGTAACACCTTTGCAATGTAAAACATAAATACATCATTCCATACTCATCATAAATAATTCTAGAACCTAACATAACACTTTTGCAAGACAAAACACAACATTTCCATCTTCAACCAACATATTAGAACTAATTTTTCCCTTAATCAAATTACAAACTTCCTCCATATCATTGGACTCAAATAATTACCTTGTTTGGCGAAACTAGGAGCAAGCCATATTTATAACTTTTGATCTTTAGGTACATGTTGATAGTTCAATCTCCCTACCCTCAAGAAATGATCATATCTCTACTTTGCCCTCTCCTGAACATCTGAAATGGTAAAAATTTGACGGTTATATATATTGCCTTGTCATTGCATCTCTCACCAGCCCAATAGCATGACTCGTCGTTGGTTGCTCTAACACCTGAGCCCTCTAGGTGGCTGAAGTTTTATCAATGTTAAAAATACCGCAAGTGCACGACATAGTTGTAGCTAGTATAGGCAAGTACAAATTGATCCCACAAAGACTGTCATTATTTATTGTTACCCGTTTTCTATTATCTAACCTAAGGATCAGATTTTGTATTTTAATTACAAATTAAATAAGGATCAAATTTTGTATTTTAATTAAAACTTAAACTAAGCAAATAAACTAAGGTTAAAAACAATATTGAACTTAAGACAAAGAAAATTACTTAGAATAATTAATATCAAATAATAGTGTCTAAGTAATGAATCTTCCTAATTAATCCTTAAATATTAACCCTTTATCATACAATTATATTATTGATTATTAGAGTATAAAAATTCCTATCTTATGTTAATATCTTTCTTAAAACTATTAACAACTAATTTAT
This sequence comes from Erythroxylum reticulatum, assembly GCA_025504915.1. Classification (NCBI taxonomy): domain Eukaryota; kingdom Viridiplantae; phylum Streptophyta; class Magnoliopsida; order Malpighiales; family Erythroxylaceae; genus Erythroxylum; species Erythroxylum reticulatum. Next base: position 12,353 of record JANSVA010418811.1, on the reverse strand, counting down.
CAGTTAATTAATAGAACTCTTTTTTGTTAAAACCCTAGGATTGCATTATCAATTTGTGAATTCTACTATTAAGTTTGACGTAATCCAAAGGATTTATATCTGTCTATCTCTAGGTTTGCATACAACTCCTTCTAATTATGGTAGATTTATTCATACAAGTGAATTTCTCAATCTCAATCATATGAAATCAAATCATGCACTAATTTTTTAGATATATTATAACAAGAATAAAATGCATAATTGAATCACAATAAATCAATCAATATAATTGCATTGAATAAAAGATGACGTCATGTTGTTATTACAACTTAGGGTTCATAAAACCTAGACACTAAACAAGTTTAGTTACTACTCTTATAAAACAAAACGAAAGATAAATTTGCAGAAAAATTAATAGAAAACAAAGAAATCATAATTTTAAATATCCCTTTTTTTCTTTACTAGATCGTCTTGCAAGTTTGGATTTGATGTTGTTATCAAAAATTTTTTTTAACATATTCTTTATGTTTTCTATGTCACTTGTTTAGAATTATCACTCTATATTTGTCTCATGAATTAAAATTGCTTAATAACTCAGCTCTATCTCATTTTGTCCTTTGCTCACATCTTTTTATAGTAAAAACTAGGGTTTTTGGATTATACAAGGTCAACTTGCATGAGCATGTGAGTAACCTTTTATTACCAAAAACACTTGAATTCATTATTTCAATGAGCGCAGAAACTTACATGGGCAACATACATGACTGTGTATATTAGTTATGGTCGTGTGGAGTTACACTTCTATGTATATTAACATATATAGGTGTGTAACTACACACGACCATAACTAAAATTCTTTAATCTTCACACATTTACAAAGACTTACACAGTTACTGTACATAATCATGTAGGTCCTTAGTTGCTTTAAATCTTCATTCCATGCCGTGATTTCATCCAAATTCTTCTCCCTTTAGTCTATAAAGGCAATTATGACCTACAAATGCACTTGAAGAGAATTAAGTTCCAAAAATACAATAAAACTATTGAATAATAAGCAAAACATGTTAAATATTGGTGTTTAATTATAGTCAAATAAGTATCTACCAAACATCCCCACACTTAAACTTTTGCTTATCCTTAATCAAATCATAATCTAAATTATCAACAACAAACATCCATCCTTTATTAGTCTCAACTTGTCCATCCATACTCTAAGTCATCGTATCATATTAATTAAACTAATATACAATCAGATCATGTTATCCTTAAATTAAGTTTATAAGTTAATATCAACAAGAATCACATTGATAATCTTTTTTAAATCAACCAAACAAATCTTTACACCCTCACCAAGGTTTTACTTAATGCACTAAGGTGTTTAGAGTGAAAAGTATCAAACTTTCAAATTAATGCACAACTAATCTCTTAACCATAAGCTTGCAATGTTATCATATCTCCACCACTCATACATAATCTAGAAACAAAAATTAGAAAGCCTTTATAAGGTTTTAATGATGCTTAGGTAAGTTATGATTTGGATAATAAAAGTGTGATAAATTTGAAGCAATTTATAAAGAAAAAATTATAGGAAACTTGTTATTTTGTAATATATAGGTCCTTGCATTATAAATCTATTGGTACCATACATTTTTTTATGCTTGCAACATTCTTACTTATTTTTTCAAACCCATATTTTAAAGCATTCATCATATACCATAATTAAAGAAATATTGGACCTTTCAAATTTTCAAGTTTCAAACAATCAAGTAATGTAAATAACTTTTAAGGTTTAAAACGATAAAAAGGCTTCAAGAAAAAAAGGAGAAAGGTTAATAAAAGGGTTATACTCAATGAAAAGGCTAAGGCTCAAAATGGGTCACAATAAGGGATAAAATATGGTAGGTAATTTTTAAAGAAATAGGCTTAAACAATTGTTAAATATAAGTGCCTTTATCTAATAACTGTGATCTCAATATGTATAATAAAAGAAATTTCTAGAATCATCAAACTATGCATGATAACGAACATAAAAGAATAAAAGGCCTTAAAAATTTGTGTATTTTTGCTCTTAGGATCAAAAACTCTCACAAAAATGGTTATATGTGTGTAAATAATATGCAATTTTTTAAAATTAACTATCTCAATGATTACTAGCTATATGACTTATAAAAGTAAGTTTATTCTAACCATGTATATCGTTTCTATAATAAAGGGTCCATATGTATATCGTTTCCATAATAAAGGGTCCAAATCATCTTGATTTGAGCTTACTAGGAAACACTTTTAGGAGGGACTTATATGAGAGAACTTGACCCCCTCTTAATTTGTCATGATTGCTTGGTCATTCTTTCATGATAATTTTTGGCTCTCTTTTTGTAAATTTTGGAATTTTCGTAAGCCAATGATTGTTCATTAATCTAGTTCACTAATTTGAAGTTCCACTTCTCACCTATATGTTGAAGATCAAAATTATTATATTTGATAGCCTAGAATGCCTTATGTTCTATTTCAACAGGTAGATGACATGTTTTTCTATAATCCAACCTATAAGATGTAGTGTCAATCAATGTTTTATATGTCATCCTATAAGCCCATAGAGCATCATCTAACTTAGTTGACTAGTGTTTTCTGTAACGTTTTACGGTTTTCTTCGAAATTGATTTTAGATCCCTGTTAGCTACCTAGACTCTTCCACTATTTTGAGGGTGATATGGGGTGGCAATCCTATGAGTGATTCCATATTTTTTAAGCACCTTTTTTAATTGAACATTATAAAAATACATTCCCTTGTCACTAATAATTGCCCTAGGTGTGCCAAAATGAGAAAATAGGCTTTTAACGAATCTTATGATGACCCTACTATCATTTGTGGGTAATGCTTGCACTTTCACCCATTTAGAAACGTAATCAATAATTACTAGGATACATTTATTATCAAACAAAGTTAGGAATTGAGCCATGAAATCAATACCCTAAATATCAAACACTTCACAAACAAGGATAAAATTTTAAGGCATCTCATCCCCATGAGAAACATTACCTGATCATTGGCATATATCATATAAAACTAAGTACCTTTGGGTATCTTTAAAAACTAACCAAAAAAAAACCAACTCAAAGATCTTCTTAATCGTCCTATTTACACTATAGTGCCCTTTAATAGGTCCAATATGAAAATATTGCAATATCTCCCACCCCTCATATTGAGGTACGCATCTTCTTACTATTTAATCTTCGCAGATACAAAAGAAATAAGGATCTTCCTAAAAATAGTCTCTCAAATCAGTAAAGAATTTCTTCTTTTACTGATAAGACAAACCTTCAGACATTTTAACCACTAGATAATTTGCAATATCTGCAAACCAATGGGTTTTAACCTTACTTACCTCCTTTGAATTATAAAGGCTCTTATGGGAATAAGCCTTCAATGCCTTCTTTATCTAGATCTTCCAAATTGGGGTTTTCAACGCAAATAGATGATCTACTGCCAAGTTTTTCAGCCCTTTCTTATCTTTAATCTCTAAATCAAATTCTAGCAACAACAAAATCCATCTAACTAATCAAGGTTTTGCATCTAGTTAATTCAACAAGTATTTTAATATAGAATGGTCAATATATACAACAAATTTAGACAGATACAAGATGGTTAGTATTTTCCAAGTATTGCACCTATTGTAAAATCACTTAGATCACACATTAGGTTAAATGTTAAATTTTAATTCGATGCAACCATAATTGGGGCTTCAGCTAACTTTTCTTTGAGAATGTTAAAAGCATCTAAACATTCTTGAGTAAATGTAAAAGACATGTTTTTATTTAATAACTTGGTTAAAGGCTTAGCAATTTTAGAAAAACCATTAATAAATCTTTTATAAAAGCTTGTATGTCCTAAAAAGTTCTTATAGACTTAACCGATGAAAGGGTGGTAGTTTCTCTATAACTTCAATTTTATCTTTATCTACCTCAATACTTTTGTGAGAAATTTTATGGCCTAAAACTATACCATAAAGTGACATTTTTCCTAGTTAACCACTATATTATCCTTCTTACATCTCTCTTACACCTTTTTAAAATTATGGGGGCATAAATCAAAAGAATCACCAAAAATAGAAAAGTCATCCATAAATACCTCTATTATTTCCTTGACCAAATCATTAAAGATAGCCATCATGCACCTCAGAAATGTAGCAGTGCATTGAATAATCCAAAATGCATACATTTATAAGCGAACTTGCTATAGGAACATGGGAATGTTGCAACTTTCTTTCTCATAAGAGGCTTATTGGTCTCCTTTTCATCATCATTTTAAATCATGGATAACTCTTGCACATCTTTGGATGCAATTTCTTGCAGAATACCTAAAGTTGCAAAATCATTAATATCAATAAAATAACAGGAGTTATCATACTCAAGTATATGTCTCATAGCGCTAGACATTTTAAAAGTGACCTTTTCTTCTCCCATTTTAAGGACTAGTTTACCATCACTAACATCAATAACGACTCTAGCTATAGTGAGGAAGGTTCAACCTAGAATCAAAGGTACTATTATATCATCATCCATATCAAGCATTACAAAATCAACTGGGAAGATGAACCTCTCAATTTTAACCAATATATCCTCAATGATACCCCTCGAATATTTAACAGATCTATTAGCTAATTAAATACTTGTCCTAGAAGGTTTAAGTTCTCCCAATCCTAGTTTCTTAAATAATTTATAGGGAATCAAATTAATACTAACCCCCAAATCAACTAAAGTCTTTTCTACTGACAAAATACCAATAAAATAAGGGATATTAAAACTCCCTAAATCTTTAAACTTCTTCGATAACTTATTTTATAAGATTATTGAGCAATCTTCACTTAGTCTCATCATTGCTAATTCCTATAACTTCTTGTTAGATAATAGCTCCTTTAATAATTTTGCATACTTGGAAATATGTGCTAAGCTTCATAAAAAGAAGAGTTAATATAAAGTTGTTTGCATAGTTCAAGGAATTTACCAAATTGCTTATCTAAGTGATCTTTCTTTAACATTGCTAGTTATAGGATGGTGGGCCATAATTCTTTAATTTTTGAAGGATGTCCTATATCCTTATCTTTTCTTAACTTTTGTCGTGATCCTCCTCCTCAGTTTGGATCTTGCAATTCCTTTCCACTCCTAAGGGTGACTACCTTCACATGTTCTTTAGGTTTTAACTCCATGGTATTAAGCAAACTCCCCCGTGGTCTTTCTAATAATATTTTCCTAGTTGGTCAATCTAAACCTCCAATTTGTATGTAGAAGCCTCTATTCTCTGATGTGTCGTGTTTAATTATTGAACAAAATTCAACATCATCTCTTCCAAACTAGGCTTCTTATATGGAGGTGCTTGCTGCTAAAATCCTAATGGAGATTTGTTGCTTGGCCTTGATTTCCCCATGAGAACTTAGGTTAATTCCATTATCCCGGATTATAAGTTTTGCCATATAGGTTATTTTAGGGTCTAGGAGCATTCCCCATATAATCCATATGCTCGGCCTATAATGCTTGACAATTATGACTTTGGTGATCTGGCCTGCATAACTTGGCTTGGTGGATTCATCATAAGTCTATTGATCATTTTGCTTAATTCTTCCACTTGGTTCACTAAATATGCGACTGCGTCCACTTCATATACTCCTACTTACTTATTAATTCTAGCACATAAAGAGCACCACTAGTAGTTATTTATTACCATGTCTTCAATAAGGTCTTAAGCCACCTCTGGAGTCTTATTATTGAGGGTAACCCTAGTTATTACATCAATCGATTGCCTTGTTTTTTGATTCAACCCATTATAAAATGTTTAGATTTGCATCCGAAGTGGTAAACTATAATGTTGTCATCTTCTTATCATCTCCTTAAAATGCTCCCATGTATCATATAGTGATTTAAAATCTACCTGGGCGTATAAGGAGATATCATTCCTCAATTTTGCAATCTTGGTTGGTGGAAAGTACTTCAATAAGAACTTCCTACCACTTATTTCCATATTGTCAATGATGATCATGGCATCAGTTTCAACCATTGTTTAGCCTTTTTCCTTAAAGAAAATGGGAATAACTATAATCTAATTGAATTATCATTAGCTTTATTAATTTTAAATGGATCGTAAATCTCTAGAAAATTTGAGATATGCGCATTTGGATCTTTATCTCTTTGCCCATCAAATTAGACAGACTGCTACACCATCTATATTATACTCAGTTTGATTGTTGGTAGTCATAATCAGTTTAATGATATTAGAATATGCTCTAGTTAAGTCTAGTCTAGCATAGTCAAACATGGTTCTTGGTTGGTTTTCCATGTTGTACGATTTTTTAATATCCAATTGACCCCCAAGTCCTAGGAAATCCATTTTTTCTGGCTGAAATGAAAAAATTGTTTCATACTCAGTTTTTTAGGACTAATCCTGAAGTTATCATAATTGAGTTATCAAGGGTCATTCAGAAGAGTAGTAAAAAAGATAATATGTTCATCACTTATTTCAAAAAGTAAAAAGTCGATGTCAGATTACACTTTTAGAAATACAATATGTGAAAATAACTTAAAGAGGGCTTGATATTGAACTATGAAAGAACTTCCAAGTTATGTAATTTAGTGATTTTTATGAACTAGTAGCAAAAGTCACCGATTACAAAGATCTTTTTAAGGAAGAAGGACACCATAAGAAGAATTATGTAGGCACTTATGTTACTAAGATCAATTTTTACTATTCAGTGGTAGCTAAAGTCAACATTGCTAGAACTTATGCTTTCCCCCTTTTAGGGCACAAATCTTTGAAGTAAAAAAGGAAACACAAGCTCCATCGACCTAAGTTCAGCATGTCTTTATCACCTTCAAAATGGAGGATATTTTTTATTATTTATTACAAGAAAATTTTATCACTTTATCCCCAAAACATAAGATTCCTACAAAAAAGGAAATAAGAGGTAGAGATTATTTCAAATATCATAATACTTGGAGCTACTTCACAAATTCATATTGGGGACTTAAAAATGTGATCTAAGAGTGCATCAATAAAGGAATTTTTAGGTTCGTTAAAGCTGACCAAACTATGTTGATAGATAAAGAGCCATTCCTGCTAGCGACAATTATTAATGCCACTAAATTTGATTGACACCTATTGTTAGACGTTAAAAAGAAGTTAAAAATTGTGAAAGATTATTTGTTGTCAACATCAAATTCAAGAACATGAGTGTTTGTTCCTAAATATAATACCAAATTCAAGGATTAGGGCTAACAAATTCCTAGGATTTAATAGAAGGTAGAAATTTTAAGATAAAATCATTGAGTAGAAATCACCTAAATTTATAAGTAGAGAAATGGACCTTAAATTCTAAGTTCTTAGTACAAATAAGCCAGATATTTAGTACTATCACAAGTTTCACATCCTAAAATCGATAGTAAGTAAGACATTTAAAGAATCTGATACCCTTAACTCAAACTCAAAAAGATAGCTTTAGTGACAAATATCTACTACCAAGGTTAGGAAAAATAAACCAACATTGATGGATGTGTCAATTTCAAAAACGTCATTTCATGTGAAACTTGTTTTCTCTCTATGGATCCTAAAAATAAAAAGGGAAGGGTAGAAGTCATCAGCAAAAACCAAGATAAGACATAAGTGAATCTTAGATTTTATAAGAATTTAGCTCACTTTGAGGGCCAAGAATAGAATTACACTAAATTCATTATGATTGGGGATATAGACATAAGTGAATCTTAGATTTTATAATAATTTAGCTCGCTTTGAGAGCTAAGAAAAGAATTACACTAAGTTCATTATGATCAGGGACATTCATATTCAAGTTTTATGTATATTTATTCTATAAAGCTCCTAGAGTAATTTGGAAAATCTAGTACAAAGAGGGCAGAAACCCCTTTTGAGAAAGAAGAACACATGGTGTCAGTATTAGCAAGAGAACTAAGAATTTTAGAGAAGGTGGTATTAGAAAAGCCAGTTGAGGTTATGCCATAGTATATAAGACTTCTACATATTTAGGCTCATATGAATGAAAGACCAACTTCAAGAGTTTTTATGGATAAGGGGTCGATAGTAAACATTATGCTGATTACAATAATGATAGCTTTAGGAAAAGATGATGCTAACTTGATCCTAACTAAAATATACGTCTCCACATTAAATGGTGAAAATATTAGGGGATAGGGAATACTTGTCGTAAATATTACAATAGGAAGGAAAATTTTATTAATTGCATTCTTTGTTGTTGACACCCTTACAAGCTAACAATTTTTGTTGGGTTGAGATTGGATCCACTACAATTATTGTATTATGTCGTCTCTTCATTATCCTATGCTATTACAGAAAGGAGATGAAGTGGAAATAATTTAGGCTAATTCATAGCCATTTCATACTAAAGTTTATGCGATGGAGGCAAAATTCTATTGGGATCATATAAAGTTTGTGTAAATTTAGAAGTCTTCTTGGTATAAAGATGGAAAAGGAAAGATGAAAATAGAACTAGAAAATTTGTAAAAACAACTGCTATCATGCTTATTCATAGGCTAATGAAAGTTCCTATTATAAAGGAACTTGATAAGTGAATTCTCACAAAAAGAATGTGTGATAGCTGCAGTCGTAGAAATTAAACAGTGAAAGCAAAAAATCTTAGAGAATTCAAAAGAATTAAGTGGATGTGATAATGCAGAACTAGTTTTTAAAGAAAAGAAGGAACTACAAATGATTGATGATGGTGTAAAAGATTTAAAATATGCTCTTGAAAAGTTTGATATTGTGAAGTCAAAACCAAGAATTGTTAAATGAATTAAATTTACAAAATTCAGGAGAATTATACGAAGCTTTTATATAAAAGGGTTTAGACTTGAAGATAAAGTGGGACTTTTGAAAGAATCCGAAGATTGTTTTACCAAGGACTATACTGAAATGTCAAGATTGAGTAGAACATTAGTATAACACAAACTTCTAATAAAACCAAAATTCTACCATCAATATCAACCTTATAGGCAATGGCCAAAACAAATTAAGTTGAAGGTCAAAGAACAATCTGAAAATTTATGTAAGGATGGCTTTATTAGACCAACTAGGTATACTAAGTGGTTGGCTAATAAGAATGGGAAAATAAGAATTTGTGTAGACTTTAGAGATTTGAATGCAACCATTCTAAGGATGTTCATATGATGCCAACTATAGATTCTGTCATAGATGTGACAACTTGACATTCTTTATTCCCTTTCATGTATTGTGTTTTTAGGTTATAACCAAAAATGGTAGAAAAAGTTGACCATATATTATATAAATAAAATAAAATGAACATGTGTCTGATAATATAATCTAAATAATAAACACCACATATAGAATTATCTATAAATTCATTAATATAAAAATATTGTGCATACGTTTATCTAAAAAGTGATTAACATAAAAGATAATACGCATAAGACTATCCAAAAAGTCATTAACATAAAAGATCATGAATACTACATATAGATCTGTCCAAAAGATTATCAATGCATATAAAAGATCATTAATACTGCATATGAGGCTCTCTAAAAAATCATAAATATGTAAGAGAACATACTATTCACATCACTATAACCAACTGGTCAGTATGCCTCCAGGTCTAAATGTATTGAGTTCTTTATTTATTTTGCTTTTGGTCGGTCTAGATCCTTCTTATGTTCTTATCATTACTCAAATGCTAAAACTTCTTACATGATTATTTATTTCCTTCCTTTTTCTACTAGTTTCTTAAATAAGTAACATACTTGAAAAGATGTATGCATTTGATTTATATGAAAGATCAAAGATTTTTTATTTTTACACATTATATTATTCTTCAAAATTTTATGACAGAACTTATAATCAAGGAATATTGGGATTATTTTAATTCATGTGAACTAGGGAAATGTATCTTACACATTCTAGAATTATGTTTAGCATTTTTGCATTTCGGGCAAGTGACATGTCCTCTAATCTTTGTTGACAGATTACCATTCTTACCTTAACCAAATTCTCTTATTCTCTTGTTCTTTATCCTTCATGCTCTTTCTTATAGGTGAAAGGATTCGTAGTGTTTTCATGTTTTCCCCCAAGTATTGGCTGGAACTATTCACCTGATACTAGATTTATGCTTTTCTATTAATACCTCATATTTGCCTCCTTACTTTTGTTTATCTTCTTTTTAAAATGTTCCTTAAAATAACATAGCTTCAAGGTATCCTAATTAAGTGTCATTTTCCACAAGTTCAATTAATTTTTTTGAGATTCACTACATAATGTTCATTTATACAGTTTTCAATTTCAAATTTTCCATCACATATAAATGAGTTAAATAATCTGAATCATTTTTTTAGTTTCAATCCATGAGATCATTTATATACTATTCAAAGTCAAATTTACCATTACCTACAAAATGAGTTAAATAATTAGTAGCCTCTTTTTTATTTTTCTCTAGAATTTGACATTATGATAGGATATGTATATATTTTCATTATATGTAGTCATCATTTTCTTCTTCTGATGTAATATCTTTATGATTTCTCTTCTCTTCACCTTTAAGTAAGTTTAAATTGGTTTATCCCTTTCATTCATCAAATATGAATTGAAACCATTTTTGGTGTTTTCTTGATAGAAAATCACAGTTGCATCTTCTATCAAACGCATGTCTACATCATTTCTCTTTTTTAGAACTTATTGTAACTAGTTACGTACCTACTTATTAACCGCATAAGAATAGAACCCTTTTACATGATTGACTGATAATTATGTCATCAGAAGTGTGTATCCAAATGAATTTGTCCTCAAATGTGTTAGTAGTAGTATGAATAATCTCATTCTTCATAGATTTGGCAGTAGGAACTTGTTTGATAATCTCTTTATTCATTAAAGCTGCTGCTACTATTGGTTTTTGGTGAATCACGGACCTGAGGGGTGAGGCATCAACTAATTCATCCAAATGACCCACAGATAACCAATTATCTTACTAAAAACTGATGAACTCTCCATTTCCTATTAGTGTAATGAATTCAAATATAAATATTTCTCACATCTTGAAGATTGCTTTCAAAGTAGAAGAGGGATAACGCTTAACATCAAAATTCCACACACTACTGTTTTTTATGAAATAATTGTGTATCCATTTGTAATAAAGGGAATATTTATAAAAAATGATTCTCCACGGTATCTTAGTGAGCATGATAGTGTTCATAGAGAGCATATACTGAGGCTCCTTAATCTTTGAGGATACACACTTCACCCCATTTCATTTTGACCCTGTTAGGACTTCCATTACTTCTAATGTTAGATCCTGAACCCAAACATTCAGAGACAATTGATGAAAAACAGTACTTGTCCTCACTATACTAAATCTGTTTTGGGGACTCCATAATAACCCCCATTATGGATGTAGGATTTGGGTGTTCTTTGGGGTAGCTTTAAAAGAGGACTTCAATATCTACCACTTTCATGAAGATCGTGAAGACAGAATCTATCGTCTGAAGAGATAAAATGGATCAGATGATGGTATTAGATTAACAGTAAACAGAGGAAGAAATCTTGGTCATAAGAGTAGAAAGCAGACGAAACGATAAACAACCGAAGCGAAGAGGGAAGACAAAACAATTGAGATAGATGAAGCGAAGAGGGTAGACGAAACAAATGGGATAGACGAAGCAAAAGTCTTAAGATGAAGCAGGGTCTTAAGATGATGCGGGGTCAACTTAAGACGAATGATGTCATCACAGATGATATGATGTCATTATAGATGATACGTCTTTATAGACGATATCTCGTTACAGATGATCCATCTTTATAGACGATGCATTCCTTAGGATGAATGATGTCATCACAGATGATATGGCATCATTACAGACGACATGTCTTTTACAGATGATACGTCTTTTACAAACGATACATCTTTACAGACGATGTATCTTTACAGATGATGCATCCCTTAAGACGAATGACGTCATCACAGATGATATGTTTTTTATAGACGATGCATCCTTACAGACTTAATGACCTATGTTAGTAGTGTGCCCTAGGCCAATGGACATATGTGACTTTTATACTAACATTATGGCTTATTAATATGATATTATGAGGTATTCTTTTATATATGCATGTATATGGTTTATGTAATATGATTTACGTTCCATGAATAGTATTAGGCTTATGTCATCAAGTATGTGACTTGATAGTAAAACCTTAAACTTTATCATACTATTCTAAACTGTCCCTAGTCGATCGTTATTAGTGGAACAATAATGAATTAAGGCTAGTATGTGTTTTAATTGATGATCACGTTTTTCTGATCATGGATATGAGTTATCAAATCAGAAACATAGATATATGTTAGAGAACATAT
>JANSVA010418801.1:0-21217 GCA_025504915.1 Erythroxylum reticulatum | reverse complement strand
CGATCTATAGGCCAATAGAAACTAGATTGAAGAACTTTTGCTGCATATGGTGATGAATGACAATGCTCCAAACTTGCTAGGACTTCATCTTCTGGGATACATCTTAGAATCGCTTAATCAGGACCTCTCTTAAATAGTAAATGCTCATCCCATAGATAACTTTTGCATCAAATAGGAACTGTTTCTTTTGGGATGGATTCAAATCCGGAGGAATCAAACCTGTGGCTAAATAATTCACCACATCGGCAAACCATGGAAGCTTTTCATTGACTTTGAATAACTGCTCATCTGTAAAAGTCTTTTGGATAGGTGTTGGTGGCTTTGATTTCTCAAGCTCTAATTGAGATAGATGGTCGACAACTGCATTTTCTATCCACTTTTTGTCCTTGATCTCCACATTAAACTCTTATCGAATGAGTCACGACCTGGCATCTTTCTTTACTAACAAATATCAGATTGCTGCATGATCTGTGAAAACCACAACCTTATACCCAATGATATACACAACTGCCAACATTTCCTTCTCTGTAGTGTAATTTTTCTAGGCATCATCCAAAGTTAGGCAAGAGTAGTAGATAACCCTGAACACTTTCTCTCGTCTTTGGCCTAAAGCTGCTCCCTTTGCGAAGTCTTTCGCATCACACATAATTTCAAATGGTTGTTGCCAATCAGGTGTGATCATCACGGGAGTTGAAATTAACATTTCCATAATCAACTCAAAAGCTTGCAAGCATTTCTCATTGAACTCAAATTTCACATCCTTTTCCAAGAGATTGCAAAGGGGTTTGGCAATTTTGGAGAAATCTTTGATGAATCTTTGGTAAAACCACACATGTCTAAGGAAACTGCGGATGCCCTTTACATTTATCAGTGGATGAAGCTTTTCAATATCTGGTGTTTTGGCTCGGTCCGCTTCAATGTCTTGAGCAGACACTTTGTGACACAACACAATTCATTCTCTCACCATAAAATGGGATTTCTCCTAATTAAGCACCAAGTTGGTATCCTAACATCTTTTCAACACTAGAGACAAGTTATGTAAGCACCTAAAAACTTTCATGAAATTGTTAACCATATCAAAAAAGATGGCCACCAGGCAACGTTGAAATGTAGCAGGAGCATTGCAAAGGCCAAAAGGCATGCGCGTAAATGCAAATGTACCAAAAGGACAAGTAAATGTGGTTTTTTATTAATCTTCAGGTGCTATGGCTATTTGGTTATATCTCGAGTACCCATCTAGAAAACAATAAAATGCATGTCCAACAAGTCTATCCAACATCTAATCTATAAATGGCAAAGGAAAATGGTCCTTCCTAGTGGCTTTGTTCAACTTCCTATAATCCATGCAAACCCTCCATCCAGTGATTGTCCTAGTAGAAATAGTCTCAATGTTAGCATCCTTAACTACAGTGAATCCACCTTTTTTAGGAATATCCTGAGTAGGACTAACCTATGAACTATCGAAAATTGGGTAAATGATTCCAGCCTTTATCCACTTCTGAATTTCGTTCCTAACCACTTCCTTCATTGCTAGGTTCAATCTTCTTTGGGGTTCAATGCTAGAGGTGAATGACTAATCCATCAAAATTTTATGCATTACAATAGAAGGACTAATTCCTTTAATGTCTAAAATTGACCAACCCAATGCATTTTTTAACTCCTTTAACACCCTCAGCAATTTTTATTCTTCTAAAGGAATTAATGAAGATGAAATAATGACAGGAAAAATTTGATTAGCACCCAAGAATGCATATTTCAAATTGTCAGGAAAGGGTTTCAAATTAATGAATGGGTGAAAATTTTTCACATCACCAACAATATCAGCATTATTCACACAGAACAAAGGGTCAGGTTCATAAAAAATTTTCAAACAGTCAAAAGAATCTAATACCTTCATAAACCCAGCTTCATCATCATCAATATCATCTTTGATAAACATACCTTCCAAACATATCAATAATGTGTCTTTAGGTATAAGGGAAGGAAAAGATGTTACCACACAAGAGGATATGACATCCACTCAATTGCAAGTCAGTGTATCACTTGGATGTTTGAGCGATCTGTATATGTTGAACTTCACCTTCGCGCCATTTACATGAAAGGTTAGTTCTCCTTATATCACATCAAGAATGGTCTCCCAAGTATGATCGGGATCTCCTTATCTTCTTCCATATGAAGCACTACAAAGTCTGCAGGAAGAATAAATTTGTCAACACGAATAAGAACATCTTCTACAATACCTCGAGGATAAGTGAGACAACGGAGAGCTAATTGGAGGCAAATTGTTGATGACTTGAATTCTCCTAATCCCAGCTTTTGGAAGATGTAAAGAGCCATGAGATTTATGCTTGCCCCCAAATCACAAATCACTTTTCCAAAATGTGTGTTGCCGATCTCACACGAAATTGTGAAGCTTCTTGGATCTTTCAGTTTCTGTGGCAAATTTCTTTGCAAGACTGCACTACACTCCTTGGTCATCAATACTATCTCATAATCTCCAAATCTCCTCTTTTTGGTAACAATGTCCTTGATGAATTTTGCGTAATTCAGTACTTGCTTAATAGCGTCAATCAAGCGAATGTTGATCTTAAGTTTCTTAAAGACTTTTAGGAATTTCGTAAATTGATCATTTACTTTCTTCTGTTGAAATATTTGAGGATATGGAAGCTTGGGGATGATTTTTGTTCGTAGTTCCCCTTCTAGTTTCTTCTCTAAACTAACTTCCTTCTCAACTTGTGTAGGTGCATTTGCTTCTTCACAAGTATTCTATCTTTCATTAACATTGGACTGAGTGGAGTTTTTTTCTTTAGGTTTCACTTTTTCCAATTCTTTTCCACTTAGCATAATGATGGCCTTACACTACTCTTTCGGGTTAGTTTCAGTATTACTTGGAAATGTCATCTGATGCAAATTCCAAACATTTACAAGTTGTCCCAATTGAACTTCCAAACCCTTCACTGAGGTCCCCATACTGGTTACTTGCATCTTTAGCTCATCCATCTCCTTCTCATTCTTATGAAAACAATTCCTTGTCTCAGTTACAAAAGTGCCAATCATTTCTTCCACAGAAGGTCTCCGTTCTGCCAATGGTGGTCCATATCCAGGTGGGTGAGGCATGTTCCTTTGAATACCATAATTATATTGCTCCTTAGAGTTGTAGCCTTGATCATATTGATTTCCCATTGGCTGTGACTTAAATCCTAAGTTCCTTTGGTTAACAAACAGCGCTTGTTCCACCCCCTTATCATTAGTGTAGAATGAATGACTAGTAGCTGGTACCTGCTCATTCTGTTTTTCCTTTGACATGAATTTTGAAAATTGATTGGATAGCAACGCCAATTAAGCAGATAATTGAGTCACTTGGTCCACTTCTAGAATTCCTCTCTTTCTAGTATTTCTATCGGAGGGCCACTGGCAATTGTTCAAAGCCATATCTTCTAGTAATGCATATGCTTGTTGAGATGTTTTTCTCATCAGAGTACCACCTGCTGCTGCATCCACAATAGTTCGAGTCTGGCCATTGAACCCATTGTAGAACATTTCCACTTATACCCAGTCTTGGTATCCGTGATGTAGACACTTTCTCAGAAGGTCTTTGTACCTCTCCCAGGCTTTATGCAATGTTCTAAGTCATGCTGTGTAAATGTACTGATCTCTACTCTTAACTTCGCAGCTTTATAAGGTGGGAAAAATTTAATGAAGAACTGTTATGCCACCTTTTGTCAAGTTCACATTCTATCAGTAGAAATTGAATGAATCCAATTCTTTGCTTTGTCCCGAAGAGAAAATGAGAACAAAGTGAGCCTAATGTCATCTTACGTTGTCCCTTCAGTCTTGATAGTGTCACATAATTCCTGGAAGCTTGCAAGATGGTCATTTGGATCCTCCATTGGTGCTCCTCCAAACTGATTTTTCTGAACCAAATTGATGACTCCAGGCAAAATATGAAAATTCTGAGCACGAACATTAGGTCTTGGATACCGTGATAATTGTCTACTACTGTAGGTTGGAAGTATTCCCTAATAGGACGTTGTTGTAACTGTTACTGTTCATTTCTGTTATCTCCTCTACCATTTCCTTAAGTCAAATTAGCTACACTAAGTCTGGCCTCTATCTGAGCTAATCTTTGAGCCATTTCATCCCTCTCTCTTTGAATTCTATGAAGCTCTTCTGCTTGATGTTCCATTTTCTTTTGTCGACGAATTGACTTTACTGTTCTTTCCAACTTTGGGTCAAACTGTCTTGCTTTCCCTCTAGTAGTTCGGGGCATACAATCCTTTTACACATAAGCTGTGCAAGAAAATGAAAATGAAAAAAGAAAAAGAAACAAATAAGTTACTCTAGGGATAAAAAGAAAACCAATAAGTAAATATCAAACTAGCTATAAAAACAAAAAAAATTCAAACATTAATCCCCGACAACGGTACCAAAAACTTGTTCATGAACTGCAAGTGCACGGTTGTCGAAGTGGTAATGAATCGATAAGAACCAAGTCGTGTCCATAGGGATTATGAGAAAATTCAATTCTACGCTAACTAACAATATTTCAAATTAGGTTGGAAGAAATTTTAGAAAATTAAAATTAATGTAAAGAAATTTTTTTTTTTAAAAAATAAAATTAACTTAAATGAATTTCTAATCAATGCGACCAAAATAACTATGAATATGAAAAATTTGTGTAGTAACTAATTAAGAAAAGATTTCAACAATTTGCTAACTAAAAGTTTTAACGGCAAAGAGGACTGACTTTCTCTTAGGGAATGATATTTTCGTCAACTTTAATATTGAATTAGCTATTCTCCACAACTGAAATATTCTACCCTTGTAGGTGAATTCTAAGAGTAATTAATCCGCTTTTCCCAAAGATGAATTAATTTATCCACTTTAGATATCACTTAGTAATCCCTTACTTAAGGTTTTCTAAGAGTTTCTTAAGTTCTAAAACTTCAATTTTCACCTCCTAAATTTCTTGGGTCTCCTAACTCACAAGAAAATCATAGTCAAAATTTTCTTTAATCTTCTAGTAAAAACTCTCTTTTTCCAAAGGCAAATTTACACCAAGGCATTTTCAATAGTACAAAAGAATAACAAATAAATCCAATGAAAAATCAACAAGCATATGAATATTCAGTCATGGATTCTAGCAAAATTTATATTAAAGCATCAACAAAAATATCAAATCCCTAAGAGAAATTAAGGTTTTAGCCACAAGTCATCATGACAAACAATCCACAAGCAAAAACCCTGTATAAACTCATGATGGAATCAAATAAAAATTAAGAACAAAGCTCTCCAAACTCCTTTGCGTGGGTTCTTCTTTGGCGGTGAATGGATGCTGCGTCGTTGGGCGAATGGATGCTGGTACATTGGTGGAGGTTTGAGAGGAATCAAGAGTATGACTTAGACGTGTTTCTTGAAAGAAAAATGAAGTATGGCGTGAATGGGAGTAAATAAAGCTATCTAGGTGTTGTTTGTGTAGGAGGCTTTTGTGATTGGAGGTTGAAGGAATGGAGGTTACAGTGTATGTGGAAGATTAAAAAATAAAAGAAGGCTTGAGTGTCTTGGTGGAGCCTGGTGGTTGACATTGGTGGATTCAAATGGAGGCTAGATGGTGGGCGTGGCATGAAGTTTGGATTATCAGTTGCGTGAATGAGTTGGAGAGCTTTTTTCTTGCTTTGGAGGCTGTCTTGTTGTGTGTGAGTGTTGAAGATTGGGGATGAAAAATTCAAGAATTGCATCCATAGTGGCTCTTGGGTGGAGGCTACGTTGAAGATGTCCAAGATTGGAGAGGAAAAATTCAAGATTTGCATGTACGTAAATGTAGGTTGGTCAATAAAGTGGGGTTGTCTAATCTTATATATGTGGAAAGTGGAGACTTGATTGTGAGTTGCGTGAGTGTGGGCTGGTGGATTAAAGTGTGAATGGAGGCTTGGATCCTTGGCTGGTTGGAATAGATTTTTCAAGGTCAAATTCGATAGTGCATAAAAAACAAACAACAATGATTTAGGAGCTCAACATTTAACGGTATATTTGTCTTTAAGTTAGCTTCAATATGAGACTTGAATCACAGGATTTCGCTATCTGAGTCAATGATAAAAACATCATCGACAGGTCATTCTGGCATTCCAAAATTTGACGTTAATTTCATTAATTTATTTCTCCTAAATTTCAGATCAGAAAAATATGAAATTGATCTCAAAAAATCCTTTAATGAGTCAAAAATTTAAGTATGAAATTTCAGAATTTTTGGATAAATCAATCTCGAGATAAAAATCCCACAATGACTAGAGGTCAAGTCTGCCAGAAACCAAAAAACAGTGCAATTCGAGTCTATTTGTTTCATTTATGCATTTTACGTCAATAAACCTCAAATAATGCTAAAACATGATAAACCAGCCATAGATAAACATAAAATGAATGTAAATGACTTTGAATTAAGTCCTAAGCATATATGAAAATATGAGTGTATCAAAAGGTAGAATCAAGCAAAAACAAAGAATCATGCCTCTTCTATCCACAATCTAGAGGTCTAAGTAAACCAATTGTCAAATGCTTTCTCTACACGAAATATGGGAATCTTCCTAGCACTTCAGGAACCAAACTGAGGCAGCAACCAAAGGTTGTTACACTTCAAAGTGGGAAGGAACTTAAATCACCTACAAAGACAATAGAGTAGCCCTTTTCTCCTATTGAGAAAAATAGAGAAAAGGACAAAGAAGTGAATATGAGTGAATGCCCTCCTTATATCACCCCTACACCATATCAAACCAAGATTCCCTTTCCTTAACGATTACAGACGTTACAGATAAATCTCTCATTTTGAAGGGCATATTATAAAAGAAGCGTAGATGGGAAGATAACTAAACAGTAGCTCTAACTGGCACCTACAATTCCATAGTCATTAGCCAGATGCCGTCTAAAATGAAGGATCCAGGGAGTTTCACAACACCGTATGTGGTTGGTGAATTTCAATTCGCAAAGTGCTTGTGTGACTTAAGAGCAAGTTTTAATCTTATGCCTTTATTAATATTTAAGAAGTCAGAGCTAGGTGAGGTCAAGCTAACATCAATTCTAATTCAACTGGCTAATCAATCTATCAAAAGATCATTTGGAAAAGTAGAAGACGTTCTGATGCAAGTGGACAAGTTCATTATTCCTGTAGATTTTGTGGTTCTCGATTTTAAAGAAGACAAGAACTATCCATTGATCTTTGGTTGACCATTTATGAATACAAGGAAAGCTATAATTGACATTCACGAAGGAAAATTAATACTTCAAATAGGTGAAAATCAAATCGAATTCGATATGAATAAGGCTTTAAAGAATCTAACAGCAAGCAGCACATGTATGAAGGTTGAAATTATGGATCAAATTTTGTAAAAACTAGTAGAGAGATACATCATAGAAGACAGTCAGTGGAAGAAGACACAAATAATGGATTTGAGAAACTTGATTTTAAAGGAGATGATGAGATGGGGGACTCAGATGTTCAAACGTATTAAGATAAATTAGTCCAGACCAAAGCTACCTATACTACCATCTACAGAAAAGATCACCCACATTAGAGCTTAAATCTTTACCTACACATCTCAGATATACCTTTTTAGGTGAAGGTTAAATGTTACTGAATCAACTCCAATCAATTGAATCAGAAACAAGAAAGTATGGTTGTAGCAATTGTTAGAAAGTGAATGATGGCCATCGGATGGAATATTTTTTATATTTGAGGTATAAGTCCAAATGTTTGCATGCACTGAATAAACCTCAAGGAAGGATGTAGAATGGTGCAGGAGCATTAACAAAGGTTTAACCCTAACATGAAGGAAGTGATCAAGAAGGAAATAATCTATCTCTTAGATGTAGGGATAATTTATCCCATCTCCAATAGAGAATGGGTCAGTCCAGTACAATGTGTACCTAAAAGGGGGAATGACAGTAATAGAAAGTGAGAGTGAAGAAGTAATCTCTACAAGAATGGCACAAGATGGAGATGGTGCATAAATTATCGCAAACTTAACTTAGTGACTAAAAAAGATTGTTTTCCTCTCAAGTTCATAGACCAGATGATACAAAGGGTGGCTGGGTATTCGTTTTATTGCTTTTTAGATGAGTATTTAGGACACAATCAGATCTTTATCTACCCTGATAATCAAGAACACAATGCATTTGTAACATTCCGTTACCCATGTTAAGGCTAGAATTGTGAATTATGAGAAAGTATTGAGAAATTAGGAAAATGCACATCATGCATAAGCTAAACATTTTTACACATTTTTGCACATTCATATGATTGTACATGTATTCATTGACATTTTCTTGGTATAATCGAGTTATTAAATGCGATTAAAATGTGATTTGGCAATTTTGGTATCTTTAGGGTATTTTGGAATTTTTGGTGAATTTTGAGAAAAAATTGATTTATGGGCCAATTATATAGTCACACATGGCAATAATATATATGTGACAAATGGATGGTTTGTATTGTGACAAATGGTTTGTATCTGTAGTGATAAGTGGATGATTAGGTTTAATGACAGATGTAATACATGCAAATACCCACGAAGTTAGTTATGTGTAAAGAATTACTGTAACTTTTGATATTCACCGAAAGCATTCAGCAGAGCACTTTGTCTTTGTTCCTTGTCCATCACCGAATATTGAATTGTTATTCTTGTTGGATTTGATTGAGTTATTCTTACTACTAGGAAGAATAGCTGAACCAAGTAAGTAGTTCTAATGGTATTTTTACAATGTAACTATATACATGCCTGCATAGGTTTGAGAATTGTGGTTATGGTGATGAATATTTTAATGGATTTGAGAATTAGGAATTATTTAACAATGTATTGAATGGATTCTAGATTGAGATATATAAAAATTTATGTAAGTTGATGAAGAAATATATGTCTCTGTTATGGTTGAGAAGATTACCTATATGGTTCACATACTGTTCATGCACGAAAATATATGAAGTGTTAATAGAGGTGAATTTGAATGAATTTAGAATTAAGGGATATTTCTAACTCTTTGAGTTTTGTGAATGATTATGATGATGTGATAGTGTTGGAATTGAAGATGAGATTACTAGGTGTTGTGTAATTTGAAAAGAAAATGTAGAAAATGAAACAAATGTAGTAAGAACAAAAATACAGTAGCGAGAGAAAGTTGAACATGATTTCATATGCATGCATCGGTTTTTTGTGATTAAATATAGAATTGATTTGTTTGAGTTGTGATGAGCTGAAATGGAAGTAGAAGAATTGGTTTAAGTTTGACAGGTGTTAATTGAATAAGATAAAGTGAGAAAATCTGGAAAAAATGGAAGAGGAAGAAAATTGCGATTTCAGGGAAAGTAAGCTATTGGAAAAGTTAGGGATTAAAAGTCGCCCTCGTATTTATGCACGACCGTGACATTGCTGGGTATGTTGAAAGTCACCATTGTGCTTATGCACAACGGTGACTTTAAAGGGTTAACTCAACCTAAACACTTTTGCTTCTTTGACCATAACTTCTTCATCCGATGTCTAAATGTCTTGATTCTTAAACCAATAGATTTATAAGACATTTATGTTCATTTCTAGAAAAAATCTTAGCCATCTGAAACCATTTGGGAGAGATAGAGTGAAAAAAGTAGGACAGGTCTGATTGAGGTTGTTTTTAAATAGTCCCACATTTTTGTACTTATCTGTCACACCTGTGAATCTTATCTCACACATCCTCTCATGCCTATGAGTTACTCACAACTTTGATTTTTCTCCCTCATGCCTGTGAGTGTTGATGGCTGGACAGTGTTTAATTGTCACATCATGACACAGTTATATGCACCCGATAGAAATTATAAACTGATAATCCTGTTTCTTTTAACCATAACTTCTTCTATAGACATCAAAATGAGTTGATCTTTGATTTGTAGTATACAAGAGACATAGGGATACAACTCATATGTAGAAGTCAAATTGTAATGCAGTATCTAAGATGTTCAATTGCTAGATGGAATTTGAGTATAGCATGTTATTTTATAATGAAAACAGTTTGAGAATATTTGGAGTATAACTTTCAGGTTACTAAACCAAATTAAATGATTTTAATGTCATTGGAAACTTAAGACATTTTAGAATACCTTTCTAGAAGGGAGTATTACCTAATTTGGTCATTTACCTTATCATATTAATTATGCAAAGTTGACCCGTACGTGTGTGAGAAAAATTTAAAGTGGTCAATTAGGTTATGAAATTGATTTCACATTTTTTAATTTTGGTCCAAATTATAAGTACAAATGGTATTAATGAGGATTTTGATATCTAAATGATTTAATGATAAGTATCACAATAAGATACCCAAAATTGTTGTTGAACATGCATGGTGCATATTTTATATAAGTAGATATGCATAAAAGAATACTTATACATTTGTGCAAAAGTGTGATATTTCTAAATGTGTTTTGTATGATATAGAGGGGAACATTGGACGCCAGTTAGACATTATCAGACTATCCAGGCAATAGCAAATTGCAGTGTACTGTGAGTCAACCTAGATGATTTTCCTAGGATTGATTGAATTTGTTTGACTTCCAATTATGAACTGTTTGTGATTTGTTATGAATTCCGGACTTTGAGTCCAAGAAGTTTAATATTTGAGTATGCATTGGAAGTGCTCTGAATTGTTATGAAATTCTAAATGATACTTGTATTCTCAATGAAAGTTGAATGCTAGACTTAGGTCCGATGACTATGAGGTTCTAACTGTGCATCATATGTGACCGTCATATATGGCATATTCGGTATTTGATGCATTTCTTAAAATGCATGCTCAAATAAAGGCGTTGTAACTGAAGTAGCCAGTATGAAAGTGCTTACACATAAAGCCTTGCTCCATGATTTCTTATTTTGCACGTAGAGCTATGCTCCGTGATTCTATTCTAACTTAGCCCAATGGGCCAGTATCTATATATGTATTTGAAAGGCACTCGGTCACAACAATAATAATGAATCTGGAGTCTTATGTGCATTTGAATTTGTATATATATAGGTTCCGATTTGCAATGATTATATGATGTGCCATGACAATGTGAGTATTTGGACATACATGTTCAGAATGAATATTTGTGAAATATGTGAGTTGTGTATGTGATCTGGGTGAAATCACCAATGATGGTTTGCTAATTGAGTTTAAAAAACTCTTAAAAATTGCAACATGGTTTTTCCGGTACGAGACAGGAGATTTAGTATCTTATTCTAGATTAGAGGAACATTTTAGACGAAGTTATGGCTTAGAGGTCTGTCAGCTAGCATTAGAAGAGTTATAGCTTTTATTTTGTAGTTTTTGTTGAAACCTATATGAGATTTTGTAAATGTTTGTTTAAATGAAAACAATGTAAGATTTTGTGAATGAATGTAATGAATGGTTTTTAAAATTTGATGACTTTAAATAAGTTAGTTGATGCCATATGTAAATTGGATTTGTGTTGCTCTAACATACCATTATCATAGGACTACTTGAATGTCCATGGATGTTTGGGTATATACTTTATGGTAGTGGGATGTTGCATTTTTGGTATCGAAACATGGTTTGGAATCTTTAGGGACAAATATGAGTTGAGACATGATAAATAGTAAGATATTCAGATAGTGACCACACTTTTGTTTGTTATAGGTCACCATCCATAAGAGATGAAATTGGAGAGTCAGTTGACATGGAGTCTGTAGCAGCCAATTTAGAGTCTCCTGTACCTATATTTTCCTAAATGCCTCCAAGAATTTTGGAAAGGTGAGAAAGAAGATATGATAAGCTAAGAAAGTAGGGGGCTGTAGACTTCTACAGAAGTACAGACCCAAATGAGGTAGAAGCGTGGTCAGAGAGAACTGGAAGAGTGTTCGATCAGATGGACTGTAAGGCAGATGAAAGATTTGCTTATGTGGTCTCAGTACTACAAGGTCCTGCATACCAATGGTGGAAGAATATTCTAGGCATTTCCGTCAAACCTTGTAATTTGACTTAGGAAGATTTTCTGAGAGTGTTTCGAGAGAACTATATGCCGAAGATTTATATGGATTGTAAGATGAAAGAATTTTTAGACTTGAAGTAAGGCAGGCTCACAGTGGAAGACTATAAGATAAAATTCAACGAGCTAAGGGGGTATACAACTGCATTGATCCCAACAGAGGAAGATAAATGTAGACGGTTTAAGGACGGTTTGAATATGGAGATCAAGGCAAGACTAAACATTTCTAATTTGGGTAATTTCACAGAACTCTGAGCGGCCTCAATCAGAATTGAACAATTTTTAAAGGATGGTCAGGGAGAGCAGTACAGATAGGAGGTTAGAGGTAAGAGGCAGGATGAATCTTGGGCAAATTCTGGCAGAAGCTTCAGAAAGTGCCAAAACAGATCGTCTCGATTCTAGTCTAGATCGAGACAATCTAGAGACCGATCAAGAGGTGGATTTGTTTAGTCTGGGAGAGGTAGAGGAAAAATGTCCTCCAAGTAGTCTCAACAGCTACCTGAGTGTGAACACCGTGGTAAAAAGTATGGTGGTGAATGTTGGTGGGAAACTGGAGCTTATTTCTGTTGTGGCTCATTAGAACATCTAATCAGAGATTGTCCTGAGATGTTAGGATCACAGTCTAGAGCTAGAGGAGGAATAATGACTAAGACAACGGTTCAGCAGAGTAGAGCTGGCAAGTCAGTACAGAGAGGTCGAGGAAGAGGTAGAACTTAGTCAGCAGGGCTTAGTGTTAGGATCGAGGTACGGAGTAACCATCCGCAATCTTAGGCCAAGGTTTATGTCATCACCAAACATGAAGCACAGAACTCCCTAGATGTGGTAGCAAGTGTGTTGAATGTTTTTCAATTTAAAGCATATGCATTGGTAGATCCAAGATCTACACACTCATTCATCACACCGCATCTAGCGTCTAGATTGCATTGTGAGAGAGAGATACTGAAATGTGGATAAGAGATGAGTACTCCAGTGGGTAGAACAACAGTGGTTGGTGAGGTTTATAAAAAGTGTATAGTTCTGAATCAGGCAGAGTTAGAAGCTGATCTAATTGTATTATAGTTAAAGGAAATAGATGTAATTCTTGACATGGATTGGCTTATAACTCATCGAGATATAATGATTGAATCTCCCAATTAGCCGAGAGTGGTGTTTTGAGGAGTTATTCAGGCTGTCTTAGCTCGACTAAGTTCATTTAAGAGTGTGTTGAAACTAATCCGAGGTGGATGTGAGGCTTATCTGGCCCACGTAGTTGACACTCGGAATGAACAAATCATTTAGGATATTCCAGTTGTTAGAGATTTCCTAGATGTGTTTCCTGTAGAATTACCAGGTTTACCCTTAAAAAGGGAGACAAAGTTCACCATAGAATTGTTCAAGGTACTGGTCCTAGATGGCGCCTGTAAAACTAAAGGAATTGAAAACCCAGTTACAAGAGTTGTTAGATAAGGATTTCATCAGGCCTAGTGTGTCACCTTAGGGAGCTTCGGTATTGTTTGTAAAGAAGAAGGATGGAACTCTGAGATTGTATACTGATTACCGGTAGTAGAATCGGATCACAGTGAAGAATAAATACCCATTGCTGAGGGTTAATGATTTATTAAATCAATTATAGGGAGCTCAGATGTTCACAAAGTTAGACTTAAGATCGAGATATTATCAGTTGAAAATAGCTAAGGGTGATGTTCCTAAGAGTGCAATTAGAACAAGATATGGGCATTTCGAGTTTTTTCTAATGCCGTTTGGATTGACTAATGCCCCGGTAGCTTTTATGGCTTTGATGAATAAGGTATTAAACCTTATTTATATTTCTTTATAATTGTCTTTATTGATGACATTTTGGTGTACTCGAAGTGTAGAAAGGATCATACTTCACATCTGAGAATGTTTCTCCAGATAATGAGGGAGAAATAGTTATACACTAAGTTTAGTAAGTGTAAATTTTGACTTGATCAAGTAGTATTTTTGGGTCACATCATGTCTTCATAGGGCATTCAGGTTGACCCAAAGAAAGTTAAAGCAGTGATGAAGTGGGAGGCTCCAAGGAATGTGTCTAAGATCTGGAGTTTCCTTCGATTAGATGGTTATTATAGAAGGTTTGTCGAAGGGTTCTCACTTATTTTAGCCGCTTTAACGAAATTTCTAAGAACGAATGTGCCTTTTAGATGGAATCATGATTGTTAGAGGAGTTTTGAGGAGCTTAAGTATCAATTAACTACAACATTGGTGTTAGCTATTCCATCTGGCTCTAGAGGTTATGTTGTGTATAGTGATGTTTAGGATGTGTACTAATGCAACATGGTAAAGTAATAGCATATATATTGAGACTATTAGACCCCACTTCTGGAGCCCATCATCGAAGTCGTGAGACATGAGCCTAATATCCTGTAGTTTCCGGAGTCCAATAATTCGAAGACATAAAGCATGAGCGGGCTTCCTTGTAGGGTTATTTCAATGAATCCTCATTAGCCATCATCTCATAAGGGTGATGTGCCCATAATAGTTAAACACCAAATGATAATTTGACTTTTTAGAAACAATTGTACCTTTCAGCCTCTTCTTTATTTTGAAATAAGAACCACAACATTTGGAGCTCTATAGCTCAGGATGTGCCAAAAAATTAAAGTAAGTTCATAACCCGGTTATGCTCTTCCAACCAATCCCTCATAATCTTTACATCATTATTTTTTCCTTTTTAAAACTACACTAAAAGCCACCAATTTTTTTAAACAGAGGTATCAAATTGTATTAGGAATCTATTCCTTTAAGAATCACTTCATTTAGAGGTCAAGTGATGAAGTTATGGGCAAAAGAATCAAGTATGTTCATGTCTTCAGTCATGTTGTACCTCTCTTGGGAGAATTGGCATAACCTTCTCGAGAATGCTTTGATTGGTGTCATTATTAGATGGTTTCAAAAAGAACTTCTAGATCTACAACTTTCGTGAAGAATCTAAAGTGAAATTCGATCTTTTATAGGGTCAAAAATATGACCAGACGATAGGTTAGATGAATAGTGCAGCAAACGATATGATGTCATCACCAGACAATATGATGTCACCAGTCAAAGTGTCCTCACTAGACGATACATCCTCACCAGATGAAGCATCCTCACCAGATGATACGTCCTCATCAAATGAAGCATCCTCACCAAATGATATATCCTCACTAGATGAAGTGTTTTCACAAGACGAAGAGTTCTCACAAGACGATACGTCCTCACCAGACGAAGCATCCTTACAAGATGATACTTCATGGATATATGTTCAATTGTTGATATATTTAATCATTTACACTTAGCGATTAATGATATGAAAATGCTTAAGATACTCACTTTAATTCATATATGATTATAGGTACAATTTAGAAGCAAAGGAGTTAAAGGGAGTAGAAAGTATTATAATTGAGCCGTTTTCTGAAGATTCATTTCCATTTGTCTTCATGAAACAACAATGAAGAAGATTTTAGCAAAAGAAGGAAAGATAAAACATAAAAGATTGAAGGATTAAATTTCTTGTAGCATGTTGGAAAACCTGCATAGCCATAAGTTATCATTAACAACTGTGCATGTTTTTGCATGGCTGCGAGGGCCACTACCAATTATTTAATCATTTAAGGTATAAAGCAAGAAAAGGTATGCTTTTGGACGTGAATTTAAAGGACAAAATCATAAAAAAATTGTGGAAATCGAAGGAGTTGGACAGCTACACATAAGTAGAGGGATGAAGCAAAGAATGGGAGAATGAAGACACTTAACGTGAGTGCATGGTGTCTCACTTGAATAAGACACCACACACGCACTAGCTGTCCATTTTGTTACATTAAAAACCCAGCTGTATCTTATGGATAAAACTTGAAAAAGCTTGAAGAATGAGACAAAAAGTGGACAACAACCAAAAGACATTGGTTGATTATAAATAAGACAAAAAGTTGACAGCAACAGAGGGGGGTCCTCTTCAGTTTTAAAATGCCACCTGTCCCTTTCATTTGATCTAGCATTTTAAGGTATAAAGAAGAGAGGTGAGTGATGGCAAAATGGGGTTTTTATTTGGGAAGGGAGCAACTGAGAGCAAGGGAGCAACTGGTCTTGGGCAAACCCATCAGAAAAGCCATGGTTACTTTTTGCGACTTCCATTTAGGAATGGACAATGGCCTTAACTTGCCTGAAGTTGCATGGTTTTCAGCCTTGACTTGCTGATACACTAGACACTTGCTTGCATATTCTGCCATATCCCTCTTCATACCTTTCCACCAAAAATGTTCTTTCTGATCACTGTACATCCTAGTGCTACCTGGGTGTATAGCATAAGGCGCATTATATGTCTCACCTAGTATTTCATCCTTTACTTCCTTGACATTTGGTATACAAAGTCTATTCCTGACAACCATAAGTCCATCATCCCTTACTACCACTTTAGATTTCTTTCTATTCTGGATTTCTTCTCGGAGCTTGCTCAATTCTGCATCCTATGCTTATAACTCCTCAACTTTTTCCCTGAGTATCGGTCTCCCTCTGAAATTAGCAAAAATACAATTTAGTTCCTCCTGTTCAAGATTATTCTATACTTAGCCATTTCTTCCAATAATGGTAGTAAACTATTCGAACCTGAGTTATAGAGGATTTCCTACTCAAGGCATCTACTACTACATTTGCATTTTCTGAATGGTATTCAATTAACAGGTCATAATCCTTGAGCAATTCAATCCACCTTCTTTGTCTCAAATCCAGCTCTTTCTGACTAAATAAATACTTGAGACTTTTGTAGTCTGTAAAAATATTCATTTGAACCCTATACAGATAATGTCTTCAAATATTCAAAGTAAAAATTACTACTGCCAATTCCAGATCATAGGTCGAGTAATTCAGTTCACAAGTTATCACCTTGTCTTCTTGCATCAACACACAACCCAAAGCCTTTCTTGAAGCATCACTGTAATCTATATAACCTTCACCTCCCATAGGCAAGGTCAGGATTAGAGAACTTGTCAATCTGTGCTTAAGTTTCTCAAAGCCCTTCTGACATTCATCACCCTAGATAAACTTCTGATTCTTCCTCAACAACTTAGTTATTGGAGCAGCTATCATAGAAAATCCTTTAATGAATCTCCTATAATAACCTACCAGACCCAAAAAACTCCTCACTTCTGTCACTGTCTTTGGTGCACACCAATTCACTACTTCTTCAATTTTCTTTGGATCAACTGCACCCCATTTTTTGATATCAAATGTCCAAGGAAAATCACTTCGTGAAGCCAGAATTAACATTTGCTGAACTTAGCTTAAAGTTCCTTCTCCCTTAGTGTTTGCAAAACTATCTTGAGGTGCTCCTCATGTTCCTCTTCACTCTTGGAATAAACCAGAATGTCATCGATAAATACTATGACAAACGAATCCAAATACTCCTTGAAGACCCTATTCATAAGATCTATAAATGTAGCCGGACAATTGGTCATTCCGAATAGCATGACTAAGAACTCCTAATACCCATAACGAGTCCTAAAGGTTGTCCTACTTACATCAGACTCCTTGATTCTGAGTTGATGATAGCCTGACCTGAGGTCAATCATGGAAAAGACCTTTGCTCCCTGCAATTGGTCAAACAGATTATCAATCTGAGGCAGAGGGTGCTTGTTCTTAATTGTCACCTTGTTGAGTCTCTGGTAATCAAAGCACATGAGCCATGTCCCATCCTTCTTCTTAACAAACAAAACTGGAGCTCCCTATGGTGATGAACTCATCTTTATGTACCCCTTCTCTAGCAGTTCTTCCAATTACTCCTTAAGCTACCTTATCTCAGCTGGAGCCATCCTATAGGGTGGTATAGAAATGGGTGCGGTTTCAGGAATCAAGTTGATGGAAAACTCGATTTCCCTCACTAGTGGCAAACCAAGTAATTCCTCTAGAAACATTTCTGGAAAATCCCTCATAATCAGAAAATCTTCTAACTTCCCTTTATTTACATATGTGTCTACGACGAGTGCTAAGAAGAGCAAAGTTGAAACAATATTGGCTGATGGTGTCCTTCTATCTCCTTTAAAATTCACCTTCTTACCATTACCAAGGTCAAACTCTACCTCTTGAAGGCCACAATCTAACTTTACACAATATTTCTCCATGGCATCCATTCCCAGTATCACATCTAGACCCTTTAACTCCAACGGTAGCAAATCAACTACCAATTGAACACCCTCAATAAACAATTCACAATCCCTGTACACTTGACTTATTATCACCTTCCTCCCTAAAGGAGTACTTACAATCAATGGACTATCCAATGGAACCAATTTAACATCATGTAAAATCATGCTTGTAGAAACAAATGAATGCATGGAGCCATAATCAATCAACATACGCTATAGAATTAAATAAGTGAGCCATACTCGTGATAACTTTAGGTACAGCTACAGCTTCCTCTCGGGTGTTCACGAACACCCTTGCCTAAGCCTAAGCCTAAGCCTGACTCCTTGGCCTTCCTGGAGGGACAACTTTCCTTGTAGCCCCAGAATTGCCCACCTCTGTAACTGGCCTGGTCCCTCTTATTTTTGCTCTCCTTGGAGCTTGCAACTGCGACCCCTCTTGCCTCGTTGCTTGGGGACAATCCATGATCATGTGTCCCTTCTCTCCATATTGTAAGCATGCTCTAAGTAACTTAAAGCACTCTCCTTTGTGAAGTTTCCCATAATGCTCACATTGATGGTTTCTGTATCTGCTTCTCCCTGTCTTTTCGGTGCCTCCTACATTCAAGGCTTGCCTTAAAACTGCCTTTGCCTGCTTATTCTTGGCAGGGCCACTACTTCCTACTTCACTTTATGTGTGGTAACTCCTTGTACTCCTCTCAGGCATTAGAGCACTCATTCCCTTCTTAGAAGACTGCTCCCTATTCTTCCTCTTTCTACTCACTTCATTCTTTATATTCTCTAATTTTTCAGCCTAGAGTGCAGCATCTACTAGTTATTGGTAGTCACAGAAATTGTGGATCAAGACTTTCTCCTTGATCCAAAAATGAAGTCCTCCCTCAAACTTGCAACACTTATCCTCCTCATTGACAACAATGTTGGCCACATACTGTGACAGCTAGGTGAACTTCAGCTCATATTTACTCACACTCATGTCCATCTGCGTGAGATTTAGAAACTCCCTAACCTTCTCTTGTACATAAACCCTCAAAAGGTATTTCTTCTTGAAGACTTACACAAAATCTCTCCATGACAATACTGAAGGTATAATCTGACTATGACGAACTAATTCCCATCAGTGGAATGCATCCCCTTGTAACAAGCTGACTGTATAGTCTAGTTTCTCTTCATCAGAGCGCTTTATCTAAATCAGGACTCTCTCTGTCCTCTTCATCCATGGTTCAGCCTCTTTGGGATTTGTAGTCCCATTGAAATCTACAGCACCATACTTGCGGAGCTTATCATACTGTCCAATCCTCTCCACTGGAGCTTGCATTGGGACTTGAGACCCTTATCCTATGGAATATGAGAAAGCCTAAGCAAAGGCCTGAAAGAACTGCGAATCCATGGGTTTTGCTTAAGGCATCAGTGGAGGTAGTGGAGACACTTCCTGTTGCATACTAGGTGCCTCAGAATCTAGATCAGAATGTGTCCCCGCATCTTGTGGGACATAGGATTCATCTGTGCTACCTTGACGAGAGTCAGATTGAGTCAGAGCTTCTCGAGTTCTTTTTCGAGGTGGCATAATCGCTCCTTAAATTTAAAACCATTAAAAATCTTTAGTTTATGAAAAATAGTTTCAGATCATGTACAACAATTCAAAACATTGCAAGTTGTTCATTTAAAAATACTGCATGATCATTTCATGTCCTAAACTACTCATTTCAAGACTAGGATATTCCTAAACCTAGTTGTACACCTGGACCAAAACCTAGGTGTCTGATACCATAACTGTTAGACCCCGCTTTTGGAGCCCAACATCGGAGTCATGAGATGTGAGCCTAATACCTTGTAGTTTTCAAAGTACAACAATTCAGAGTCATAAAGCATGAGTGGGCTTCCTTGTAAGGTTATTTCAATGAATCCTCATTAGCCATCATTCCATAAGGGTGATATACCCACACTAGTTAAACACGAAATCATAATTTGACTTCTTAGAAATAATGGTACCTCTCAGCCTCTTGTTTGTTTTGAAATAAGAACCATCTCTTTGGAGCTCTATAGCTGAAGATGTGCCTAAAAATCGAAGTACGTTCATAACTCGTTTATGCTCTTCCAACCAATCCCTCATATTCTTTACCTTAATATTTTTTTCTTTTTAAAACTACACCAAAAGCTACCAATTTTTTTAAAGAGAGTTATTAAAATTTATTAGGAATCTATTCCTTCAATAATCACTTCATTTGGAGGTCAAGTGATGAAGTTATGGCCAAAAGAATGAAGTATGTTTATGTCTTCAATCATGTTGTACCTCTCTTGGGAGAATTCGCATAACTTTCTCAACAACCCTCGGATTGGTGTCATTATTAGACGTTCTGAAAGAGAACTTCTAGATTTGCAACTTTTGTGCAGACTCTAAAGTGAAATTCGATCATCTACAGGGTCAAAAATGTGACTCGACGTGAGGGTCAGATGAACAATACAGCAGACGATATGATGTCACCAGACGAAGCATCCTCACCAGACAAAATGTCCTCACCAGACGATACGTCCTCACCAGACGAAGCGTTCTCACAAGATAAAGCATCCTCACAAGGCGAAGCGTCCTCACAAGATAAAGCGTCCTCACAAGACGATACGTCATCACTAGACGATACGTCTTTATCAGATGATACATCCTTACCAAATGATGCGTCCTCACTAAACGACACATCATTACTAGATGATGCATCCTTACTAGATGACACATCATTACCAGATGATATATCTTCACCAGACGATAATGTCCTATACTCCTGAGCATCTCCACTTATAAGGACCATAACTTTTGACTCCGATATCTAAAAATTTCATACTTTATAGTGTTGAAAATCTAGAAGACAAGCTACAACTTCCATGAAGACAACTTGTCAAATTCATTGTAGATCAATCCAGATTTTGACCTAAAGTCAGAACATGAATTTTTTCCCCTTATGAAAGACTTGAAATTTTGCACCATGCAAACTTGGAATGTTCTCGATATAAATATTCAGCTACCAAAATGATTTCATTAAACTCTCAAATCTCAACTCATTTGTCTCATCACCTTCAACTACATCTGATC
>JANSVA010418751.1:0-21227 GCA_025504915.1 Erythroxylum reticulatum | reverse complement strand
CGGTCACAACATCGTAGTAATTGAAAAAGTGTCACATGAGCATTTCATATGCATCTTGTTGAATGTATTTAATTGAGAAACCCACTACTATTTCGCTTCAGCTGGCAGCTAGGTCCATCACTTATCCGAGGGGAATCATTGAGGATGTATTAGTCAAGGTCGAGAAGTTCATCTTCCCGGTGGATTTCTTAGTCCTTGACATGGAGATAGATATATACATCCTCATCATTATTGGGAGACCTTTCATAGCCACTCACGGACCATTATCATTGTGCAAAGTGGAAAGCTCATCTTGAGACTTCAAGATGAAGAACTAGTGTTTAATGTGTTCAATGCTATGAAGCATCCTTCTACTTTTGACTCTTATCATTTTATTGATATTTATTCTTCTGATGCTGATGATTCTTCTATTGTTTGTGCAGATTTGTTGGAAGGGAGAGTGCAAAGAATCATTGAAAAGTTAGGGGAAGAATTACAGGAAGAGTTAGAGGATATTGAAGTTAAGTTACAGCAGGCATATTGGACACATTATAGAGCATACGAGCCTCTCCAATGTCCAACCAAGCTATTTCTGAAGCCTTTAATTGAAGAGCCCCCTTCTATTGACCTTAAACCTCATCCGAGGCATTTGAAGTTCATTTATCTTAACCCACCTGAGCACTTACCAGTTATCATTTCCTCTTGTTTGTCAGGTGCCATGGAGGAGCAATTACTGAGGGTACAGCGGGACCACAAGAAGGCCAATGGGTGGTCCATTATAGATATCAAGGGTATAAGCCCTTCCTTTTGCACGCACCACTTTTTCATAGAGGATGGAAGCAACGCAATAGTGTAACCCCTAAGGAGACTTAACCCACACATGAAGGAGGTAGTGAAAGATGAGGTAGTAAAACTTCTAGATGTAGTTATTATCTATCCCATTGTTGATTTTGGTTAGGTTAGTCCTATGTATGTGGTGCCAAAGAAAGGAGGCACCACTGTAGTTGAAAACGAGAAAAATGAATTATTAGCCACAAAGAAGGTAACTGGGTGGAGAATGTGCATAGATTATAGGAAGTTGAATGATGCCACTAAGAAAGATCATTTTTCTTTAACTTTCATTAATCAGATGATTGAGAAATTAGTTGGACATGACTTTTATTATACCTTAGATAAATATAATGGATATTTGCAAATTTCGGTAGCCCCAGAAGATCAGGAGAAAATATAACTTTTACATGTCCTTATGGTACTTTTGCATAAAGATGCATGCCATTTGGGTTATGCAATGCTCCGGCTACATTTCAAAGGTATATGATAGCTATTTTTTTTATATGCTTGAATCTTGCATTGAAATTTTCATGGATTACTTCTCTGTGATTGGTACTTCATTTAATGCATCCTTGGATAACTTAAAGAAAGTCTTGATTAGATGTGAAGAGACCCATTTAGTCCTTAATTGGAAACAATGTCATTTCATGATACAGGAGTGCATTGTTTTAGGTCACAAAATTTCTAGCAAGGGTATAGAGGTAGACCCAATAAAAATTGATGTCATTAAGAAACTTCCACCACCAAACAATGTTAGATTCATTAGAAGTTTCTTAGGCCATACTGGTTTTTACCGTACGTTCGTTCAGGATTTTTCTAAGATTGCTAGACCTTTGACTGAATTGCTTGAAAAAGATGATGTGTTTACTGTTGACAATAAATGTTTGAAATCTTTTCAATTGTTAAAAGATATGCTTGTAACTGCACCTATTCTTATGCCTCCTTATTGGTCTTTTCTTTTTGAATTAATATGTGATGCTAGTGATTATGCAGTGGGTGTTGTTTTAAGCCAAAGACAAGGGAAGACCTTTCATCCTATTTTTTATGCAAGTAGGACACTAAACAACGTTCAACGTCATTACATCTCCACAAAAAAAGAGATGTTGGCAGTTGCATTTGCTTTTGACAAGTTTTGCTCATATTTGGTTTTGTCTAAAGTGATTTTGTATACTGACCATGCAGCCTTGAAATAATTGATGACAAAACCTGACGCTAAATCAGACTAATTCATTGGGTGTTACTTTTACAGGAGTTTGACATTGAGTTGAGGGATAAGAAGGGAGCCGAGAATTTTGTAGCTGATCACTTATCAAGGTTAGATGAAACTGCCATAGAGAGTGTAACAAAGAAGGACATTCAGGAGACTTTTCCTGATGAGCATCTAATGGTTATGACGGTCACTCCGTGGTTTACAGGCTATGTAAACTATCTTGCTGGTAATGTTGGATCCTGTTTTCAGAACCCAAACATTCAGAGACATTTGACGAAAAATAGTACTTGCCCTCAACTATACTAAAACTGTTTTGGGTACATTTGAATAACCCTCATAATGGGTATCGGATTTGGGTGTTCTTTAGGTAGTTTAAAACAGGACTTCAAGATCTGCCACTTTCATGAAGACCTTGAAGATAGAAATATCGTCTGAAGAGTTAAAAATAGACCAGACAAAGGTATTAGATGAATAGTAAATAGAGCAAGAAGTCTCGATCATAAAAGTAGAAAGCAGACAAAACAAAAGACAGATGAAGCGAAGAGGGCAGATGAAACAAAAAAACAGACGAAACGAAAGACAGACGAAGCAAAAGTCTTAAGATAAAGCAGGGTCAACGTAAGACGAAACAAAGACTTAAAACGATGCGGGATCAACTTAAGACGAAGCAAAGTCTTAAGATGATGCAGGGTTAACTTAAGACGAAGCAAAGTCTTAAGATAATGCGGGGTCAACTTAAGATAAAGCAAAATCTTAAGATGAAGCAACTCTTAAGACCTTACGACGTCATCACAGACGATACGTCTTTACAGATGATACATCTTGACAGGCGATGCATCTTTACAGACGATGCATACTTATAGACAATGCATCCTTATAAATGCAATGACGTCATCACATATAATGTGACGTCATCATAGACGATAAACATCTTTATAGACGATGCATCTTTACAGACAATGCATTCTTACAGATGAAATGACATCATCACATACAATACGTCTTTGTAGACCATACTTCTTTACAAACGCAATGACATCATCATAGACGATGTGACATCATCACAGATGATACTTCTTGACAGACGATGCATCACAGACAATGTAATGTCATTACAGATGATATGTTTTTTGTAGACGATACATCTCCCCCTTATAAAGGCCATAACTTTCGACTTCTTTCGGCTCTGAAGTCCAAAGTTTCTATACTACATGTCGATCGAAAGCTGGACAATTAAACTACAACTTTTTAGATGACAACTTTAACTACTTTAGCCTCAATTAGTCTAGTTTCCCCTAGAAGTCAACACACAACTTCTACACCTATGAAAGGCTTAGATCAAGAACTATACATCTACCAAAGAAACATTCAGACTTTTCAGTTTTTGTTTAACTCATTTGCCAAAGAAACAGAAACTCATACATCACTTAATTACATCAATACACTTTGAACAAGGGCTTAACCCCAAAATACAACATATACAGGATGCTCGATGTTTACATGCTTAAGAAGCTATCCCAAAAGTGAACAAACTAACTTAGTGACAAAAGCTACTATCTTAGAATTTGCCCAAATGCCTTGCAAAGATCACTTATCTTCTCGATCTGCACCTAAGGAGGGAATAATGGGGTGAGCTACATGACTCAGTGGCTAATATATATATATCCATTACCAATTGGCCACATATTCAAACATATGTATATGTATGTTTAGCAATTCTAGCATTCAGTTATTTAAGCAATTTAAACATTGATCAATATAACTTAAACTTAATACACAACATAAACTTCAGCCATTAAACATAACACTTTATTATGCACCATACTTGAACATCTAAAGATGCAATGCACAATAATTGGCTCGAGGGTTCCGTAAACAAAACAGAGAAACTGAAGTTTACTCTGTGAACAAAACGAATCCACTTTTTGAATTTCGTGTACCACAAGCCGGCAGCTGAGAGAAGGCTTTACGTCGACATGCACGTGACTACGAAATGGTTCCTCTCTCACCCAAAAACAATCAAATCTATGCTCAATTTAGTCAATGACAATTTGCACTCTCATACTTCTTTCATCTCATCATATTTTTATATTTTCATGCCTTTTCTTCTTTTCATTCAATTTAAAATGTTATAACCTTTTTCAAGGTACAACATAACCACAATGCATTATGCATTTCCAAGTATTCACAATTATTTCAATTTCATGCATATCAATTTTAAGAAAAAACCACATACACACACATAGGCAAGAATTTGCCCCATTACACAATGGGCTTACGGAAATCCAAGTCAAGCTTGCCTTTTCCCTTGCTCTTAGGTAGGATTCTCTTAGTTTCCTAACACAACCAAGGTTCCATTCAAATCCAACATTTTAATAAAATTTATAAACTTCAAAAAAATCATAGAATTATAATAAACACAAATAAAACTCAAATCTAACCTACCAACAGTCCATCTACGTTAGAAAACTTAAGATCTAGTTTAGAAACCCTAAAATCAATTGGGTTCTCCTAATCTATCTTCTTCCCATAAAACCTCTCTAACTCCTTCATCCTCAATACAACCCATTCCTTTAATAAAGCAAGAAAAGGATGATTAACCTACCTCAATAAACTCAATTTCTCTTCTCTTCTTTTTCACCGAAAATTTTCTTCTTCTTTCCTATTTTCGTTTCTCTCTTCTTTCTCTTTGGTTCTCACGACACTTCTCTCTTCTTCTAAGGCAAAACCATTTTAATGGTCTTTTCCCCATTTTACCGTTCATTTACCTTGTCCTTCCCATTTTGCCCCTTCTTTCATTTAGTCCATTTACTAACTCCTTTAAGCTAACTTATTTCTAACCTTCCCATATTAATTCTAACTTAATTCAAATCCTTCGATCAATTTCTAATCTCTATTTATGCCACTAAATTAATGACTACATTAAAAAATAACCAAAAAAATGGAATAATCAACCAAAACCTAAATAAAAAGCTAAATAAAAAATCAAAAAAATTGGAAAAAATTTTCGGGATCCAACGGAATGGCTCCAGCTAAGCTGAAGGAACTTAAGGAACAGTTGCAGGAATTGCTAAAGAAGAGGTACATAAGACCGAGTTCATCACGTTAGGAAGCACCGATTTTGTTTGTTAAGAAGAAGGATGGGACATGGTGCATGTGCATTGATTACCGAAGACTCAACAAGTTGACTGTTAAGAACAAGTACCCTCTTCCTTGGATTGATGATCTATTTAACTAGTTGCAGGGAGAAAAGGTCTTTTCTAAGATTGACCTCAGGTCAGGCTATCATGAGCTTAGAATCAAGGAGTTTGATGTAAGCAAGACAGCCTTTAGGACTCGTTATAGGCATTACGAGTTCGTAGTCATGCCTTTTGGATTGACCAATGCTCCAGCTGCTTTTATAGATCTTATGAATAGGGTCTTCAGGGAGTATCTAGATCAGTTTTTCGTAGTGCTTATTGATGACATTCTGGTTTATTCTAAGAGTGAGGAAAAGCATGAGGAACATCTCAACATAGTATTGCAAACACTAAGGGAGAAGGAACTTTATGCTAAGTTCAGCAAGTGTGAGTTTTGGCTTAATGAGGTAGTATTCCTTGGATATGTAATTTCGAAGAATGGGGTGCATGTTGATCTAAAAAAAATTAAAGCAGTGGTGAATTGGCATGCATCGAAGACAGTGGCAGAAGTGAGAAGTTTTCTGGGTCTGGCAGGGTATTATAAGAGATTTGTGGAAGGATTTTCTATGATAGCTGCTATGATGACTAAGTTATTAAGGAAGAATCAGAAATTTATCTAGAGAGAGGAATGTCAGAAGAGCTTTGAGGAGCTTAAACATAGATTGACCAGTACACCAATCTTGACCCTGCCTGTGGGAGATAAGGGTTATACAGTATATAGTGACGCTTCAACGAATGGTTTGGGTTATGTATTGATGCAAGGAAACAAGGTGATAGCTTATACCTTGTGGCAGCTAAAACCTTATGAACTGAATTACCCGACCCATAATCTGGAATTGATAGCAATAATTTTTTCTCTAAAGATTTAGAGACATTATTTGTACAGGGTTCAAATGAAGATTTTTACAAATCATAAAAGTCTCAAGTATTTGTTGAGCCAAAAAGAACTGAATTTGAGACAAAGAAGGTTGTTAGAGTTGCTTAAGGATTATGACCTGTTGATTAAATACCATCCAGGAAAGGCAAATGTGGTAGCAGATGCCTTGAGTAAGAAATCCTCTATAGCTCATGTTTGAAGAGTTTATCTACCGTTATTGGAAGAATTGGTGAAGCTTAGAATAAGCTTAGAGTGAAACCGATACTCAGGGAAAAAGTTAAGGAGTTACAAGTACAAGCTGCTGAAGTGAGTAAGCTCTGAGAAGAAATTCAGAATGGAAAGAAATCTAAAGTGGTAGTGAGGGATGATGGACTTATGGTTGTCAGAAACAGACTTTGTATTCCAAATGTCAAGTAAGTAAAGGATGAAATGCTGGATGAGGCACACAATTCACCTTATGCCATACACCCAGGTAGCACCAGGATGTATAAAGATTTGAAAAGGCATTTTTGGTGGAAAGGCATGAAGAGAGATGTAGCGGAATGTGTAAGGAAGTGTCTAGTGTGTTAGCATGTCAGGATTGAATACTAGGCACCTTCAAGCAAGTTAAGGCCATTGTCCATTCCTGAATAGAAGTGGCAAAGAGTAACCATGGACTTTTTAATAGGTTTGCCCAAGACCAGTAGGAAGCATGATGCCATATGGGTTAATTATTAATCGTTTGATGAATTCATCCCATTTTCTAGCGATTAAACAGACTGACTCTCTGTATGTACTAACAAAGAAGTATATTAATGAGATAGTGAGACTACATGGGATTTCGGACTCTATAGTTTCTGACAGGGATCCTCGGTTTACTTTGAGATTCTAGGGAAGCCTACAAGAGGCTCTACGAAACAAGTTGAATTTTACCACTTCTTTTCATCCTCAAATAGATGGCCAATCTGAGAGGACCATTAGGACCCTTGAAGGAATGCTCAGGGCATGTGTGATGGATTTTAGGGGCGCTTGGGATGAAGACTTTCCATTAATCAAATTTGCTTATAATAATTCATATCATTTGAGTATTCAGATGGCTCCTTATGAAGCACTATATAGAAGGAGATGTAAAACTCTAATATGTTATGATGAAGAAGGAGAGAGGAAACTGATAGGGCCAGAGTTGCTTCAGATGACAGTTGATAAGGTTAATTTGGTTAAGCAACGGCTTAAGGTGGCACACGATAGAATGAAAAGTTATACTGATGCACACTGAAAGGAAATAGAGTATGAAGTTGGTGAGAAAGTCTTTCTTAAGACATATCCTTGGAAAGGAGTCATAAGGTTTGGCAAGAAGGGCAAGTTGAGTATGAGATATGTGGGTCCTTGTGAGATTGTAGAGAGGATCGGACTACTAGTCTATAAGTTGGCACTGTCACTAGAATTGTCACAGATACATGACATCTTTCATATTTCCATGTTAAGGAGGCATAAATCGAATCCCTCCCATATTATTCAGACCACTGAGGTTCAGTTAAAAGATGATCTAACCTATGAGGAAACTCTAGTGGAGGTATTGGACACTAAGGAGAAGGTCCTTAGCAATAAGACAGTTCAGCTAGTCAAAGTCTTGTGGAGAAAAATTCGTGTTCTAACTTTAGGGGAAAATATGGATTGATCTAGGATGAATTTGACAAGTTTTCTTCATGGAAGTTGTAGCTTGTCTTTCTAGCTTTCCAACGCTATAAGGCATGAAATTTTTAGATATCAGAGTCAAAGGTTATGGTCCTTATAAGTGGAGATGCTTCGGAGTATAAGATGGATCGTCTGGTGATGACATATTGCCTGGTGATGACATGTTGTCTAGTGAGGACGCATCATCTAGTGAGGATGTATCGTCTGGTGAAGACGTATCATCTGGTGATGATGTATTGTCTAACGATGACATGTTATCTAGTGAGGACGTATCGTCTAGTGAGGACGTATTATCTCATGAGGACACTTTATCTAGTGAGAATGTATCATCTGGTGAGGACACTTCGCTGGTGAGGATACTTCGTCTGGTGATGACGTATTGTATGGTGACATCATATCATCTGGTGCACTGTTCATCTGATCCTATCATCTGGTCACATTTTTTACCCTATAGATATTCGAGTTTCACTTCAGAGTCTTCATAGAAGTTGTAGATCTAGACGTTATCTTTCAAACCGTATAATAAAGACACCAATCTGAGATTTTTAAGGAAAGTTATGATAATTCTCCCAAGAGAGGTACAATATGATTGAGGATATAAACATACTTGATTATTTTGGCCATGACTTCATCACTCGACCTCCAAATGAAGTGATTCTTGAAGGAATAGACTCCTAATACATTTTTCTACCTCTACTAAAAAATTGGTAACTTTTTATGTAGATTTGAAAAAAAATTGATGTAAAGAATATGAGGGATTGGTTGGAAGAGCATAACTGGGTTATGAATGTACTTGGATTTTTGGGCATATCTTGAGCTATAAAGCTCCGAATGAGGTGGTTCTTGTTTTAAAATAAACAAGAGGCAGAGAGCTACAATTATTTTAAAGGTGTCAAATTATGATTTGGTGTTTAACTAGTGTGGGCACGTCACCCTTAAGGGACGATGGCTAATGAGGAGTCATTGAAATAACCCCGTAAGGAAGCTCACTCATGCTTTATGACTCCAGATTGCTAGGCTCCGAAAATACAAAGTATTAGGCTCACGTCTCACGACTCCGATGTTAGTCTCTAAAAGTGGGATCCAATAGTGAAGGTAGTTAAAGACTCGTAAGTATAGGTCAGGAACTGAGAAAGAATTTAAATTTTAGACTTTACCTAATGTAGTGCGATCATCTTGCGATCGCACGCAAGCTACATTTGTAACATAATGCCCTGATTGCGAGTGCACCTTGAAAACTTGCGATCGCACCTGAATGTTATTCACAAGTCATTCTTGGTCGCAATCACACCTTGGAAAGTCACAATCACACTCGAATGGTATTCAACAGTCATTCTCGGTCGCAATCGCACCTTAGAAAGTCGTGATCTAACTCTGCTTTTCCTGCAACATAGTGCAATTGTATGTGATACTTGCAATCACACCATATTTATTTTTTACAAAACTTGTTAAACAAATAAACAAACAAACTTTAACGTAAACCTACACTCACATATGCTAATTTTAAGGTCTTTTAGCATGACCAAAACCTTTCTTTCAATAGTTAAATTGAAAAGCCATTACCTCCTTAAGTCGATGGATAAGACCACCAAGGTAAAGCTTACATCTTTGACCATTCACCTTAAACTTCTCACCACGTGTTTAGTTTACCTCCAATGCTCCATTCTTATAAATAGTGGTAACTTTGAAAGGGTCACTCCACCTTGAACTAACTTTCCTAGAAATAACCTTAATCTAGAGTTATAAAGTAATACAAAACACCTTCCTTGAAGTGCTTGTCTTTTATGTGCTTGTCATGCCATTTTTTGGTTCGCTCTTTGAATAACTTGGAATTCTCATATGCTATGAAATGTAGTTCCTCCAATTCTTGCAACTACAACAATCTCTTAATCCCCGCCACCTTGCTGTCCATGTTAAGTGTTTTGATTGCTCAGTATGTTTTATGTTCCTGTTCCAAGGGCAAATTACATGCATTACTATAAACAAGTCTGTATGGAGTTGTTCCAATAGGTGTCTTGAGAGCTGTTCGATATGCCCACAATGCATTTTCTAGCTTTATAGCCCAATCTTTCTTTACTCTGTTCACCATTTTCGCCAAAATCCCTTTTAGCTCTCTATTGATAACTTTCACCTGCCCATTTGTTTGTGGATGATAGGATGTGGCCACTCTATGCTGCACACCATATTGTTTAAGTAGAAGTTGGAGCCTCAAGTTACAGAAATGAGAACCACCATCACTTATTAGTACCCTTGGAATTCCAAAACGCATAGATAAATCCTTTAAGAACTTTGTTACTACCCTTCCATCATTACTTAAGTTGGCACTAGGTTCCGCTCATTTGGGCACATAATCTACGCCCACCAATATGTATTTGTTTCCATAAGATGCAGGAAATAGTCCCATGAAATCGATTCCCCATACATCAAATATCTCAACCTCTAATAGACTTGATTGTGACATTTCGTCTCTTTTTTAGATGCTTCCCGTTCGTTGACATCTATCACATCTTTGCACAAACTCTCTCGCATCTTGGTTCAACGTTGGCTAGTACAATCTGCATTCCAAGATTCTACTCGCAGTTCGATTGCCCCCATAATACCCTGCATAAAGCAAATCATGACAATAAGTAAGCACAGAGAGCCTCTCATTTTCTAGAACACATCTCCGAATTAATCCATCAGCACATATTCTAAATATGTATTGTTCTTCCCAATGATAATACTTAATGACTGCAAAGAATTTCTTCCATTGTTGATAAGACAAATCGGAAGGAACAATACCGCTCACCACATAATTTACTATGTCGACATAGCATGGAGTTTCCACCTACTAAATAAGAAAAATCTACTCGTATGGAAATTCTTCTTGAATTGGCTGATTGTCTGTATTATTCTCTTGTTTAAGTCGAGATAAGTGATTTGCCACCACATTTTTAGCTCCCTTTTTGTCCTTAATTTCAATATCGAATTCCTACAATAACAACACCTAACGAATTAGTCTTGGTTTTGCATCTTTCTTGTTAAAAAAATACCTTAATGCCGCATGATCTGAAAAGATTATTGTTTTGCTCCAAAAAGGTATGATTTAAATTTCTTGCATGCAAAAACCACCGCCAAAAGCTCCTTCTTAGTTATTGTGTAATTCAACTGGGCTCCTGATAACGTTTTGCTCGTATAGTAAACTGTAAGCAGTTTTCTATCCTTTCGCTGCCCTAGTACACAACCTGCCGCATGATCGCTTACATCACACTTTGCCTCGAATGGTAGTGACCAATCAGATACTGCTAACATCGATGTTGTCGTAAAAGCCACATTAAATGTCTCAAAAGCCTGCATACAATCAACATCAAAATCAAATGGTGCAT
This sequence comes from Erythroxylum reticulatum, assembly GCA_025504915.1. Taxonomy (NCBI): domain Eukaryota; kingdom Viridiplantae; phylum Streptophyta; class Magnoliopsida; order Malpighiales; family Erythroxylaceae; genus Erythroxylum; species Erythroxylum reticulatum. The sequence continues at coordinate 10,112 of JANSVA010418751.1, read as the reverse complement.
CTTTCACAAGCAAATTAGTTAAAGGTCAAGTAATTATGGAAAAATCTTGAATAAATTATTTGTAAAATTTGGCATGTCCCAAGAATGAGTGAACTTCTTTTACATTCATAGAGGGTGGTAACTTTACTATTACTTCTATCTTAGCCCTGCCAACCTCAATTCCCTTGGTGGAAATTTTATATCTGAGCACTATGCCCTCATTTAACATTATATGGCATTTCTCCCAGTAGAGAACTAAACTTCATTCCTCACATCGTGAAAGCACCTTCCCTAAATTTCTGCAAACATGAATCAAACGAATCATCGAAAACTGAAAAATCATCCATAAATATCTCCATAAAATCCTCCACTTAATCAGCAAAAATTGCCGTCATACACCGCTAAAACCTTACTGGAGCATTACACAAGCCAAAAGGCATTCTTCTATATGCAAACATTCCATAGGGGCATATGAATGTTGTCTTCTCTTGATCCTGAGGATAAATAAAAAATTGATTATAACCTAAATATCCATCTAAGAAATAATAAAAAGCATGACCTGATACTTTCTCCACCATTTGATCAACAAATGGTAACAGGAAATGATCTTTTCGCATAACAGAGTTCAGCTTCCTGAAATTAATGCACACTCTCCAACCCGTTACTATTCTTGTGGGAATAACCTCACCTTCCTCATTTCTAACGACTTTCATACCTCCCTTTTTCAAGACACGTTGAATCGGACTCACCCACTTGCTATCTGAAATAGGATAGATAATGCCCGCATCTAGTAATTTGACTATCTCTTTCTTTATGACATCCTTCATGTTTGGATTTAATTGCCTCTGTCGTTCCCTCAAAGACTTGCTTCCTTCCTCTAAATAAATGTTATGAATCACTACGTCGAGGCTAGTTCCTCTTATATTTAAAATCTGCTAACCCATAGCCCTAACATGCTTCCTCACCAACTCTACCAACCGTTGTTCCTGCTCATTTTCAAATTATTTGATACAATAATAGGGAGAGTATCCCCTTCCCCTAGAAATGCATACCTCAAATGACTAGCAATGGTTTTAGCCAATGTTTTAAAAATCGGAGCGGTGACTGAACTGAAGAAGCAATTGATTCAAGGTTCAATAGTTCAACCGGAATTCAACCGTGATCAAAACGATGACTAATAAATACATAAATTTTTATTTTATATATTACATATATAAGATAATTTTTAAACATAATATTTAATTATTTATCTAAATGTAAACTTAACTTAAACCTTGAAACTTCAAAATATCAATTTTTTTAAGTTCACTGACACAACAAAAAATAAGATAATAAAGCTAACTAGTCATATTTCATCAAAAAGATTAAAAAAAGATCACTAATCATAATATTCATTCAAGTTGAAATCATCAAAATCAAGGCATTTTAAATGGACCGATCGGTCCTTTCTTTCACCAGTTCAGCAGTTTTTATCAGTCCAATTACAAAATGAATGGGCCAATCACTGAAAAAATACGGGCTAAACCAGAATTTTCCATACTCTTGGTCACCGATTCTTCGATTTGACCAACCAGATTAGTCCGATTTTTAAAACACTAGTTTCAACTCTAGAGCCAGTGGACGCAAAATAGATGGGGGAGCTGGATTTGTCTCTTGTAGAATCTTCTCCATTCTTTCATGTTGACCCTTACCTTCACCAATAAACTCTTCATCTGGATCAAAAGAAACTTCTTTCTCCTTACATTTCACCATACTCAGTGCACATTCATCCACAACATCAACCTTCATACAAACCTCATTATCCATAAGGTGCTTCATGGCTGACCACATGCAAAACTCAACTTGCTCCTCACCAATGCGTAATATAAGTTACCGTCCGTAGACATCTGCTAAAGCATTTCCTGTGTAGAGGAATGGATGGCCCACAACCAATGGGCATTCTGAGTCAGCTTCGTAATCCAACACCATAAAATTCACTGAAATGATAAACTTGTCCACTTTTACGAACACATCTTCCAAAATCCCAAACGGCATTTTGATTGATTGATCCGCCAGTTACCACACCATAAATATCGGTTTAACCTCTCTAAGACCTAACTTCTGAAACAATGAACGGGGCATCAAGTTGATACTTACACCCATGTCACACAAACATTTGTCAAATTGTTTATCACCAACTACACAAAGAATCGTTAAACTTCTAAGATCTTGTAGTTTGGAAGGAAAGCATTAGAAATAATTGAACTACATTTTTCTTGAAGCTGCACCATCTCATTATCAATAAGTAACCTCTTATGAGTTAGGATATCTTTCAAAAATTTAGCATACTTGGGCATATGTTCTAGTACCTCCATAAAAGAAAGATTAATCTACAATTTTTTTAACTTTTTAAGAAATGAGGCAAACTTACTATCATACTATTGTTTCTTAAGTCATTGAGGGAAAGGAACAGGTGGTGCATACTTACCTGGTTCGGCTTGTTTATTTTTACCTACTTCATGGTGTATGTGATCACACCCTCCATTGTTGCAAGCGCACCTTGCATTGTTGCGATCACACTCGATGCTTGATTCTTCCTATTCTTACTTAATAAATATGGTGCGATTGCACCCTAATTCCTTGCAATTGCAACCGAAGCTATGTGACTCACTCTATTCTGCTGATTGTTCATCTTCTTTCTTTTTTACTTGATTTTCCAGCTCCTTACCACTCTTTAGACGTATAGCTTTTAAACACTGCTTTGGATTTGACTTTGTGGTACTCGTGAAACTTACAAGATTCCTCTAGGCAAGACAAGTTGCCAATTGTCCCAATTGAACCTCTAAATTGTGGATTGATGAAGAGTGATTTTCGCTATTTGATTAACCTTTGCATCTAACTTCTGATGTGATTCAACTTAGTCCCAATCATGTCTATAAATTTCTCCATCTTAGTTTTAAATGGATTCCTATCCTGGAGCTGTCTTTGCTCTGTGACTGTGTTGTTGTTATTACTCTATGAAAAATTTGGATGATTAAGCCATCCAGGGTTATAAATGTTTGAGAATGGGTTATTTACTGAACAATTATTTCCCACAAACTTGGCTTGCTCAGCTGTAGCAACTGTTGGACAGTCATTAGTGAAGTACTCCTGCTGATTGCATAACTCACATACCCTCTGAACTGCTACCACTGATGAACTTGAGGTAAAATTACTAATCTGTTTCACAAGATTTGCTACTTCAACCTGTAAAGTAGTAACTAGGTCTAAAGACAAAGCCCCCTTCTGTTCTTTTATCATAGATTGAGACCTGTCTGATGCCCACAATGCATTAGTGGCTGACATTTCTTCCAATAGATCATATGTCGCATGAATTGTCTTTTTCATTAAAGATCCTCCTACAGCTGCATTAATTGTACCACGGGTGGTGGTGTTAACTCCATTGTAAAAGGTTTGTAGCAATAATTCCCAAGGTAAATTGTGGTGAGGACAATTTTGTTGTAACTCTTTAAACCTTTCCGATGCCTCATCCAGAGTTTCACCATCTTGTTGCTGGAAGTTAGTGATTTTCGTAATGATCTTATCTGTTTTGGATAAAGGGAAATACTTAGATAGAAATGCTTAAGCTAACTCGGTCCACGTAGTAATTAGACCCTGATGGAAGAGAATTTAACCACACTTTATCTTTATCTTTCAGAGTGAATGGAAAGAACTGTAATCGAATTACATCATCTGTTACTATATTATACTTGAAAATGTCACAAATTTCCAAGAAATTTGTGATATGGGTATTTGGATCTTTGTTTGCCAACCCATAAAACTACATTGTCACTTATAACATCTGCAACAAAGCTGGTTTAATCTCGAAATTATTTGCTATCACAACAGGTCATGTCACACTTTGTTGATTTGGCCAAAATCCAGGCTTAACCACATCCATTAATGTTCTCTGTTCCTCTAGAATGATATTTTCTGGTATTTCAATTTCAATCACCTAAGTGTCTTCAGCAGCTTGAAGTAGAGTTGTTTCCAAACGAGTAACTTCATCGTGAAATTCAACCAAAGACTTCGTCGAATTCATCATTTTTCTCCCCGATATACACCTGCATAGAAATGAACTACTTAAATCAACCTGTAATTGAACTTTAAAATGATGTCAAATAAATACCCGACAATAGCGCCAAAAACTTGATGAGTTATAAATGAATTAGAACGCACTCAGATCCCGACCGCAAACATACAGGTAATTATAGTACGGTTTATCGTTCCCACAAGGATTTATGTTAAGCACCACCATCAATTCCTTCCAGATTGTTTAAGTTAATAATAAAGAGATTTAAGAATTAAAAGTAATAAAAAATAACATTCACAATTATACCTTCTGGACAACTAACTATACATGAAAAAATTTTGATTTTATGAAATCACAAGATTAAAGATCTCAAAAATTGTTATTAGCTCCTGCTAAGTTTAATCTGAATCCTAATATTATGCTACCCCAAGTTGCTTAAGAAGTAATTCTTCTGTCTCAAGCTTGAATTACCTACTATATTTTATTAACATGCAAATTTCTCAATTCAGATATAAATAAAACAAAGATAGATTATATAACCTTTGAGAAATAAAACTTAGACACTAACCTCTTAGTATGTAAGTTATATCTGCACGGTTTAAAAGAAGAACTCAACTCTCATTAAGATCAACCAAAAACTATTCATAAGAACAACAAACCATGTATAGGAGAAGTTCAGAAAACAAGATTCACTTTAGAGAGTGAAACAATCTTTGAAATAAGAAACTAGGCAACACTCATAGTAATTAACCAAAAAAAATAAAACAAAATGAAAATCCAAAGCTCCCACTTTCTCTCCTTACTCCTCCTTCCTCTTCCTTTTTTGTTTTTTTCTCTTTTGTCCCCCCTTTGTCTCTTTTCTGGCTGTCCTTTTATATTAACTTTAATAGTGCTCTCATGATTATCCACCTCTACTGAATTGTAATAGCTCCCCCCAAATTCTTACACGTTGAAGACTTCTTTTAACCGTTCACCATTCATTTAAACAGGTGAGGAAACGTCAGAATTGCCCTTAAAGTTGCATATTGTGATCGCACCCGTAAGTGAATAGCCTATCTTTTGGTAAAAAGTCCTAAGTGTGATTACACCTTACTTAACTTGCGATTTCACCCGAAGCGCAAAATTCTTGATTGCGATCACACCTTGGAAAGTCACGATTGCACCCGATGCGACCTCTAGAAGACCCATGGATATTACGATTGTACTGTAGTGACTTACGATCGCACCTTGCTCATGCTCACACCATTCTCCCTTATGATCGCACCAGATCCATTTTCCTTGTTTCTTCCACCAACTTTTATCAGCTTGCTCCCTCGTTCCTTCACACTTAACAAAACATCAAACTTGCCAAAAAACTAAACTAAACTAAACTACTAAACCAAGGACGAAAAATACCATAAACATAACTAATAATGTTAACACTCAACACGTAAATACTCTCACATCACTGTTGAATTTCAATAGTTAGTTATACAACATCTATTTGAACCCAAGGAGCATTGTGAATGACAATCACCTTACTGAAATTTTACACTTCTTGATTGCATAATTCTAGTGTGATGTGATGGATAACAAAACTTATATCTCTTAGACCTTTTGGTATATCCAATGAAATTCCCAAATTGTAGTCCTTACGTCTAATTTCTTCTTCTATGGATTATAAATTCTTATTTCATATGGACATCCCTAAATGTGTATATGTCATAAACTCGATTTCCAACCTTTAAATAACTCAAATGGTGCCTTTGGAACAGCCTGAGTTGGTATCCAACTTAATATATACACTGTCGCCTTGGGAGCTTCAGTCTATAAGGACTTAAGAAGTTTTAAGCTACTCAACATACTCCATATCATGCTTAATAATGTTTGGTTTCTTCTTTCTACTATACCATTATGGTCCGAAGATCTATGCATAGTGTATTAGGATACTATCCCATTTTTTTGAAGATACCTTGCAAATAGACTAGGTGTTTGTTGACCTTTAGTATATCTACTATAATATTTGCCACCTCTATCAGACTTCACGATCTTGATTTGTTTACCATATTGTTTCTCTACTTCAGCTTTGAATATTTTGAAAGTATTTAGTGCTTCATTCTTATTATAAACTAAGTAGAGATACATATATTGTGAGTAATCATCTACATATCAGATAAAGTATTTCTGACCATACAAGTCTATTTTTAGACTACAAATTGTTGCAGTAGTGCTCTAAAGGCAATCACCTTTAGCACTTTTGTATAAACTTTATATTGATTAATAAAGAAAAAGGTAATTTTTTCATTAATTTGATGTTCATTTATTTATGAATTGATGTTGATCATAGATCAAATTAATGAAGTCCATGATACAAAACATAAATTGATGAAAATCATGATGAGATCATGATAATGAGATTCCTATCATATGCAATTATGTTAGTATCTAAATTATTCCTAATCATAGGATTAACAAGATAGGAAATTATTAATCTGGATAGACTAGCACATGTTATATTCCTTGATTTAATCAAGCAGTGGATCTCACAAACTATAAACATGAGATGTTTCGATTTAACATATGGATGCTTACAAATAGTAGTAAGTATATTGGATGACCCGCCATGAGATTATCATATGGATGATCTATCAAATGTCAATGAATAATCTCATCATATCAATGGTGCAAATATCCTTAGACTTGAGGTACTCAAGGATATCTTAGATACTAATGCTATGCTTTGACATCATTCCTTGTTTTCTTAAGACAAGGTTACTCATAGGGTGGTGATTGGGTACAGCTATTGGTATTTGAAGGTAATTGGGTAGCCAATAAAGAATTCACTGCTCCTAATAGAAAAGATGATACCTACGGCCTCTTGTCAGGGTCATTACTTAGGATTCTTTATCCAGAGCAGTTATGTGTCATAAAGAGAGTCTTCAATGACACATAGAGTAATGAGATCTTAAGATGAGAACTAACATCACTTAGACTAGATGTGACGTAATCAGTCTAGTAAGAGTTGACATATAGCCCATATTCCAAACCAAGTGGGGTATAGTATGGTGAAGGGACAAATTACACAGTAGTTATCTAGAGAAAGCTTCATAAGTCAGATAATTAACTATCGAAGAGTATCTGCTAATCCACCTATATTCTGGTAAATTAGCAACATGAAACCCTTCATGGTTTGCTTAAATTAAGAGTTAATTCAAGTGGCATCAGTCCATCTATGACTTGCTCGGATTAAGAGTTAATTCAAGTGCCCAAAATAACTAGAACCTAAGGGTCACACGCATAAAGATTGGATGAAAAATAAAGTGTACATGGTTATCATTGAAGTAGGCCACGATTGTGACTGAAGGCACGATAAACGATGCATAAGTGAGTTATTCACTTATGTACACATGAACTAACAAGTTAAAAACACACTCAAGTGAGAGGATAAGGGGGGTCCATAAGTGTTTTGGAGTTAGAGAGAAGTGTTCTTGCGTCTTGTTCATGCAATTTATGCAATTGTTGCATGAATCTAATTGCATGCAACATAATCTTGATCTATCTCTCCATTTGAGCATCTACTTGAACTCATCTTGTTTGGTGCTCTAACCATCCTTACACACTGCTTTTTCTTCATCTTTTCATGTTCTTGAGTGATCAAGGAAGGTGTTTGGTGTTTGTTACAACCCAAAAAAGGACAAGATTAAAGAAAGGAAGAGCATTATCAAAGGAACATGTGCTGAAATTTCATGTTCTTATAATCTATGTATGCATGCATCTAAGATTCTGGATTTTTAGGGATGTTGTGGGGTTGGAATTTAGATTTCAACACTTCCTCTTCCTTGTTATGCATATGATGAATGAATCCATGGCTCCCCAATAGTGGTATTAGGGCCAAGTTATGCATGTATTAGATGATGTATTAAACATGTGCAAACTGTTTGCTAGGTTGTGACTGACATACATGTTAATTTGGAAAAATTCTTATAAATTTTAGAAAAACAATTTCTGATTTTCTTTCACGTAAATGTTTATAAGGTGTTATATTATTTTTCTGTCAAGGTAAATTTCAATTAAATGTCATTTGTTATTTTATTTCAAGTTAATATCCAGACAGTTCATATATTGGTTTCTGGGAATTTCTAGAAAGTTGAATGCATGTGTTGATTTTGAAATTTTTGTAATAATTCTAAAATCTTTGTTTTCTGATTTTCTTTCACATAAATGTTTATAAGGTGTTATATTATTTTTTTGGCAAAGGAAATTGCAATTTAATGTCATTCGCTATTTGATATTCTGGAAATCTGATGAACATGCATGCTTGTAAATTCCATATTAAATTTTATAAAAATGAATTTGTGAATTTTCTATATGGACATGCAAGATAAAATGTTGCCACATGTATGAGATGCATGACATTTGTTGTTAAAGTGATTATCTTATACTTGCATGACGTAGAGTATGACTAGTTTTAGAAGTAATATGACAAGTATCATAGACATGTGATGTGTTAGCTGATTCCACTAGGTTAATAAATAATTCCTAGGGATTAGTTTCTAGATTTTTTATTGGGCACATTTAGAATGTGTCTAAGACTCTATAATTTTTTTACAATTAATTGAATTTGATTCGATTAATAAATGAAGTCAAAGTCAACATTGGTTAGCTTTTTGAAAGCTGATGGATTTGACTTGTTTAATGACTTATATGTATGCTTTTCGGTTTTAAGACTTTGAAAATTTTTATAAGAAAAAATGTATTATTTTGATGCTAGTAGCATGCTAAATGCAAATATCGAAAATTAGGGGTCTGGAAAATTTTCAGACATTGAATCGGTCTCTTTAGTGTCAAGTAGGTTAACTTATTTATCATGATAATTTTGGTTGTCAATATATTTTTGGCTTGTGTCAAAATTTCTTGATAAATTTGAGATGCCCTAAGGATATTTTAGATGACTAATTGACGTTCAAAAATTTTGGAAACCCTAGGAATTAATTTAGAATTAATCCAAGTAGAGCATTACATTTCTAGTGTGACTAGAAAAAGACGTGTACTAGAATCAAAGTGTTTATTTTGGACGTCAAAATAATTGAAAATTTAAGGTTCCTAATCGAATCAGATTTGTAATTTGAATTAGTTGAGACTAACACTAGTACCTGATTCGTTTCAAGAGTTGAATCAAATCACAAACTTTTGATGCATAGTCAAGTCATAACCTAAATTAAACCTCTTTTGTGTGTTAAATGCATTAGATGCATTTTAAGGGTTAGTTAAAATCGCATGATAGGGTGGTTATGGACACAGACCCAATTTAATGGAGTCATCCATAATCTATATATATATATATATATATACCATCCAAGTATTGATGAGTCCAAAGAATAAATCCCTTAACCAAAATATTAGTACTTACACCTTCCATTAATATGGCAAGAACCAGAGTTAACCCAAGCCCGCTCTATACGAATATGTTCAAACCATGGAAATTAGATTTTCGGATTAATGGGTTGGTCCTGATAAGAAGCGTTGATTTTTTGGGCAAACCCAAGGTCAATATGGATAGAGGCGAAGTTAGGTTATATATACATAGGATGTATATGACTCAAGAGTTGATAACTTAATGAGTGTGCTAAATCAACAGTTGATGGCACAAGTCGATACTTACATAATTGAATGAAATTAGTATGAGTGATACCTTTTAATTAACCTAAGGTGGCTTATTGGGCAAACCTAAGGTCATCCTTAGTGATATTGGATATCAAACTATTAGGAAAACTATAAGTTTTCTGGAATTCGTAATGAGGGCCATGGATTTGGATAAAAATAATGGGACCCATAATTCATATGATCCTTAGCTTCTTGTACTGTGGTGAATTTAAGTCTTCATCTTTTCGGTAGACTTCTAAGAATATTTCAAACATGATCTTGATTATCATAAGTTCTCTCGAGAGCTTAAAGTCCATTGACGATAGTTTGAAATTGTCCAAACATCTGATCGGTAGGCTCATCTTCCTGCATTTTAAATAGCCCATACTGGTGTACAAGAATACTTATCTTGGATTCCTTCACTTGATTGGTGCCTTCATGTGCGATGGATAGAGTATCC
>JANSVA010418744.1:0-11168 GCA_025504915.1 Erythroxylum reticulatum | reverse complement strand
TCGAAAAAAAGAAAAGTTAATAACAAAAACATTGGAATAAAAAATATAACCAAAATTGGTATCAGAGCCATTTAGCTCATCAAACATAACTTTGGTAAAACCATGGAGAATATAGATAGAACAAGATACAAAAAATCAATTGAAGAAATTACTCAGTTAGTTAATAAACTAACATTGGATAAAGAGAACAATTCCTTAAAATATGAACTCATAAAACCTATTATTGATCAAGATGAAGTAATTAATGGTTAAGAATTCGATCAAGAAGTATATATGGAGCAAACAAAATCAGTGGAATAACCTGAAATAAGTCCAAGTAGAGAAAAAAGAAAAAGAGAAAATCAATCTAGGTATAACTTGAATTATAAACCTATAGATCAAAAAGAATTAAATCGTTTTTGATATTACAGAAGAGATAATAAGATACGAAAATTTCCTACAAAATATAAACAAAAATATATAACATTAGGACTAGACGGAATCCTCAATTTAGACTATGTCTTATCTCCAGAAAAATTATTACTTGAATGGTCTAATAGACTAACATTAGTCATTCAACTAGAAAAACCTTTTGAAGGATAAACAAATATAAGTACCTTATAAAAATTTATTATCTATAAAACTACTGGTATAGTATTAAGCTTTTTATTAGATAATGAAATACGAATAAAAAATACCACTGAGTTTCTTAATGCTATTGAACCAATAAAGGCTTTTCATGCAGTTACTAACGAAATTTATAAAATTTTATTGGAAAAGATATAACCTTTTATAAATAGGAAATTGAAAAGGAAGAAAGAAAAATGCCCTGTGGCATATAAATAATATACGAATATGTGACATTTGTTATTTGGAAGAATGCATTTGTGAATTTAAAAAGTATTATTATAAATTAACTCGTACAAAACAAGAAATGTATTTACAAATATTGATCTAAAATTTAAGTTATCTAATAAACAAAATAATAGAAGAATTATTCTTAATTAAACAACATGATAATCTAGTAGCTTATAATCTAGGTGGCACTATTTTAATAGTAAAAGAAGGATTATCACAAAAATGCTTAGAAGCAAAATTACATAAAACACTAAGACATAAAAATATTCAACTATGTTGTTCTAAATATTCAGAATTGCCTCAACAATTTGGATGTGACTCTTTTACCCATCAAAAACAACGAAAGCATAAATATAACAAATATAAATGAAAAAAATATCCCATAGACAAGTATAAGAAATTCCCATTTAAACCTTATAAAACATTTGTTAGAAGAAAGGCTTATAGACAATACAAACCAAAGAAAAAATATGGTCCTTAAAATAAGAAAACATGTAAATGTTGGTTATGTAAAGAAGAAGATCATTATTCAAACAAATGCCCAAAAAGAAATCAAAAGAAATACAAAGAGAAAATTAATATTTTAAATTTAGCATTTAAATATAATTTAGAACCTATTGAGTCAAAGCATGAAATAGATTCAACAATTTACTCATTATATCATTATGAATTCCAAACTTCAGAATCAACAAATGAATCCGAATACAACATTCATTAAAGTGATTATTCAGAATAAAAAAGTTAATGCTTATATATATACAGGTGTTATTATTTATATCGCATCTAAAACACTATTACATAATTGGAAAAAAAATTAAACAAACATCTACAAATAATAATAGCAGATGGGAGTATTCAATCTATTTGGTATGTAAGCTAGTACAATAATATCATTAATGAAAATTGCACTTTTATTATACCTTCAATTTATCAATAAAAATCATGATTACCATTAATTTTAGGAAATAATTTTATTAAATTATATAACTTTTTTTTGGCAATATTTACATTATATAAATTTACGATCACCAATAATAAAATCCTTAAATAAAAAATACATAATCCCCAAAATTCCTATACACCATACAACTTATTATAAAAATTTATGACTTATAACAAAAAATTAACTCAGCTACAATGTTATCTTCTTAAAAATCTTTCTTTACAAACTGAAATAGAAACCTTAATAGAACAAGTTTGTAGTGAAAATCCACTAGATCCTAAAAAGAATACTGATAATCAATTGATTGAAATAAAATTTAAAGATCTTTCACAGGAAATTAATATTAAAAATAATTTTCCATATACACAACATGATGTACAAGAATTTATTAATGAATGTTAAGAATTATTACAAAAACAATTAATAGCACCAAGCACAAGTAAACATTCACCCCAACCTTTTATGTAAATAATCATTTCGAAAAAAAATGTGGCAAGAAAAGAATGGTAATCAACTATAAAAAATTAAATAAAGCTACTATATAGGTAATGAATATAAATTACCTAGAAAAGACTATATTATTGGTAGATTAAAAGGACATCATTGGTTCACTACACTCGATGCAAAATCTAGTTATTGGCAGTTAAGACTACATGAAAATAAAAAACCATTAATGGCCTTTACCTGTCTACCACAAAAACATTGCCAACAGAATGTATTACCTTTTGGATTAAAACAAGCCCCTGGTATTTATCAAAGATGTATGGATAACAATTTAGAAGAATTAGAAGAATTTACGTTAGCCTATATTGATCACATTATCATATTTTCAAATAAAGATAAGGAAGATCATTTAAAAAAGGTAAAAAATGTTCTCACTAGACGTCAACATAAAGGACTAATTTTAAGCAAAAAGAAAATTAAACTAACATAACAAAATATTTAATATTTAGGTATAGAATTTCATAACAGATTGTTAAAGTTACAACCTAACATGTTTGAAAAATTACAACATTTTCCTGACACATTAAAAAATATAAACGAAGTTCAAAAATTTCTTATCTTACTAAACTATATATTTGATCAAGCATTTCTTAAAAATCTAACTAAAGAAAGAAAAAAGTTATAGCTTAAATGCAGTACAAAAAATCAATGGACATGGACCGAAGAAGATACAACAATGGTAAGTATATTAAAAACTCTCTGTAATGATCTCCCGACATTATATAATTATAATGCTAAGGATACATTAATAGTACAAATTAATGTAAGTTTGGATATGTTGGCTAGCTGCCTTTTAGCACAACCACCTAATTCAAGGAATTATCTCTTATGTAAATATATTAATGGGGCTTTTGAAAGGAAATATCCTATTCATGAAAAGGAAACACTTGCATGTATTAAAATATTAAGAAAATGGAAAGTTGATTTATTACCTGTCAAATTTCAAATTCAGATAAATTCTAAGTATTTACGTGGATTTACTAAATATAATATTAAAACAAATTACAATTAAGGATGATTAATTAAATGGAAATTAGAATTAAATCAATATAATTTTCAAATACATTATATAAAATCTTCTGCTAACAATCTTGCAGATACATTAACCAGAGAACGAAAACAACTATCCTTAGCCTGAAGGATTCACTCAATAAGAAGGAAACTGAATTATTATACTTTTAGTAATAAGTGGGAAGTGTAACTAAAGAAATCAATAAGTTGAGAGAAACCATTACCTTTCTTGAAAAACAATAACTATCTATTTATCAACCACCCAATGTACGATCAACCATCCAACCAATTACTCCTCAACAAATTACCCAAAAAACTTTGCCTAACATTCTCGAACATACTATTCAAACTACCAGTCCATTATTAAACCTAACTACACCTGTTTCCCAGAACAAAGACGATTTCAAAGAATCCAAAGTTTATGTCATATTCAATGGACCCATGGTTGGAATATATGATGAATGGCATAAGGCTGCCATCCATGTTACTGGTAATCCTCAATTATTCATTGAAGTTATACAAATCGCACTAAAGCAGAAAAAGCCTTGGTTGAATTCAGATAACCATCATTACGACCCTATTATAAACACGCCTTGGAAGAACATCCATCAGACTCCAAAATGAAACCTTGGGAAAACCTATCAATATGGAAAAAATAAATGTTTTCAAAGCTCTCGAGGAAGAAATGAAAAATTACTTCTGAACTCTTCCATGATTGCTTTGAAGAACTTTATGATTGGAAAGTATAACAAAAAATTCCAATATTATCCCCAAAATCGTGGACGATATGAACCAAAAGTTATTATATTTCCAAAAGCTGATGCTCTCACTACCTCTTTTTTCAAAGTGGGTTAGTAGACTCTATTTACTTAACCAATTTAAATACCTTTTTTGAATTTCCAACAAGATTTGTCTTTGCAGTAAAATACTACAAGGAAAGATTTACTAAGGAAAGAGAAATTTTGATCAAGGTTTTCAATAGCTATCCTATCTTCAAAAAACCAAACAGTCTCAAGGAAATCTAAGTATAACTATCATGAATAGCATATGTACAAATTGGAATTAACAATGGCATGTATCCACCTATAGATGACCCTCCTAAGTATGATTTTAATTGGAATCTGATTACTCAATTCAATCTACATTGCATGGAAGAAGTTTACCAACAATGCTTAAAGATCACCCCAGAATCTTTAATTAAATTAAACTAAAGAGGAGCAAATATGTTAATGACCTCAGCATATAAAACACCTATCTCTACTTAATCATTCCAGCTAATAAAACAACTTAAAGCATCCTTATTAACCTTATCTAGAGTATTCAGTGAATTATCATAACAGTGGAAGCAAGCTCTCTGTTAATAACTACATCAATATCCATAACATCGATGTAAAAAATGTCCCTCGACATCACAAGAAGAAAAAGATAAAGGTGATAGCTCATTAGTAGATACTGGTATTTATAATCTTTTTGGGATCGACATGTACTTGTTAATGGACAACTACACTGTGCACTTATAATTTAAAACATAAAATTTACATCAATCAAGTCTTTGGCGTCATTGGTGGGGTTTAGAATATTAGGAAAACCTTGCTTTATTAAATTTATTTCATTTTACTTTTTCTATTTTTATTTTGTTTATTTATTTTATTGACCCTTTAGTTTTATCACTTCTATATGTCTTATAGTTAGTTTATGACCTAAGGGAATCCTTCGCATCTAGTCAATAAAGATCCAAAGATTCCTACTTAGAGAGTTTGAGTTAGATCAACAAATAGAGGACTTAGAAGGTCAAATTGATAATAAAGAATTAGGAACTATATTAGATCAACCAAGAAACATGTTTGATTATGTTAGACTAAAATTGACGTAAGCAAAATCCATCATTATGAGGCTGACTATTGATGCCAACAATTTTGAGATTAAACCAATTATTATTCAGATGGTTCAATGGTCTATCAAGTTTGATAGGCTACAAGATAATGACCTTAATGCACATGTCATAAACGTTTCTAGAGTTTTTTGATACCTTTAAGATCAATGGTGCTATTGATGATGCAATCAGATTAAGGTTATTATATTTTCATTAAGGAGCAGTGCAAAGAAATGGTTAAACTTCTGCTCAAGTCATCCCTTACTGCTTAGGACCAAGTGGTTGAGAAGTTCCTTCTAAAGTAGTTACTACTAACCAAGAATGTTAAACTAAGGAATGACATCTCCTCTTATGCCCACGCTGATTCAGAGACAATATATAGACACATGGGAAAGATTTAAAGGAATGTTAAGGAAGTTTTCACATTAAATTCTACCATTGTGATTGCAAATACAAACCTCCTATAATGGACCTAGTTAACTAACTAGGAAAATGATTGATGTAGTAGCCGAGGGGTACTCTACATAATAAAAAATCAAAAGTAGCTCTGGACCTCATTAAAGACATGACTATGAACAATTATCAGTGGTGCTCTTCTCTATCAAGACTTAGCAAGCTAGCAGGAGTATATATTGTTAATACAATTACGAAACTTGTGAACCAGGTTGAAGCGTTAAGTAGAAAGATCACGAGATTAATTGTGATTCATAAATTGTTTACAAGTTATGTAATGTGAGGTGTATGGGATAGCACATTTAAGTCAAGAATGTCAAACATTATAGCCAAGCATATGGACTATATGGGGAATGCTTCTAGACCCTAGAATATTTCATATAGCAATACATATAATCCGAGATGGAGGAACCATCCAAATTTCTCTTTGAGGAATCAAGGGCAGAAAAGGAATAAACCTCCATTAGGATTCTAACAATAACCACCTTAAGAAAAGAAATTGAGCTTGGAAGATATCATGTCTAGAATGCTTTAGCATTCAAAGGCAAGAATTTAATCCATAAAGGCTTAATTGAGGAAATAAGAGACTTTTATATGTAAATTTGAAATATAGATCACCCATATTGCCAAGTTAAATTTTAAAAGACCATAAGGAAGTTTGCATAGCTCCACAGAGATAAATCCTAAGGAGCACGTGATGGTAATCACCCTTAAGAGTAGAAAAAAGTTTAAGCTAATAACAAGACCAGAAGTACATAGGAGAATGAGAAAAAGAGTCAAGAGAAAGCTAAAGATGTAGATTGTCCTCTAAGAGTTAAGGAATTCTAACCTACTATCCTTTACCCTGCTAAGTTAAAGAAAGATCATATGGATGAGTAGTTTGGTAAATTCCTTAAACTTTTTAAGAAACTTCACATTAACTTACCTTTTGTTGAGGTTATTTTATAGATGCCAAAGTATGCAAAATTTATAAAGGAGTTGTTGTCTAATAAAAGGAAGCTAGAGGAGCCAACTACTGTAAGTCCAAGTGAGGAATGCTTAGTAATTTTACAAACAAATTGCTCGAGAAGCTTAAAGATCTAAGGAGTTTTATTATCCCTTGTTTAATTAGTAATTTGGTAGTAGAAAAAGCTTTAGTTGATTTAGGGGTTAGTATAAATCTAATGCCTTATAAATTATTAAAGAAATTAGGATTCGGGGAACCAAAACATATTAAGATGACCATTCATTTAGTTAATAGATATGTTAAATATCCTAAGGGTATTATTGAGGATGTCATCATTAAGGTACATAAATTTATTTTCCCATAACAACGTGTGTCGAGTGCATTGGAAAATTTACCTAACTTTGCATACTTAAATTTGTAGTTATTGTAAGTCAGGATCAAATCCATAGGAAATGGTCAGTTAATTTTCGTAATGAAATTAATTAATGCAAGGAAAACATATTGGGGTTTTTTTGGATTTTATGCAATTTAGAAATTAAAGTAAAAATAAACTATCGAAAATAAATTAAAACAAGCAATCGAAAATGAGAAAATTGTCAAATATAAGTAAAGTCTGGTTCTATGGTCAATCTCCACCTAAACATGATCTAGCATATTCCATCATCCTAACATCTTTACAACTCTCTTTGGAGTATTGATCTGAGACTAATAGAACACTCTACTAATCCTGTCTTTCCTTTAGGTTGTGTTTAATCAAGATATGATTGTTAATTAAACCTAACTACTGAATAACCTAGGATACAATCTCTAGATTCAATTTGACAGCTGCATTACAAATTGGAAAATGATTAATATAGGT
Source organism: Erythroxylum reticulatum (assembly GCA_025504915.1). Lineage (NCBI taxonomy): Eukaryota > Viridiplantae > Streptophyta > Magnoliopsida > Malpighiales > Erythroxylaceae > Erythroxylum > Erythroxylum reticulatum. The sequence goes on along the minus strand of JANSVA010418744.1, from coordinate 3,742 downwards.
GGTAACCTCATACGTTCAGGTTATCTAACCTATGTTATATTGTTCCTAACGATTAACAATCATTAGATGCTACTAAAAAACATTAAATGTAACAATTACAGATTACATTCAACATTATAGCAATAGATTCATAATAGAACAATCCAAATAACATATTAAGATCATTCATAAAGAAACCCAATTCAATCAATACAAACAATATAACAATCTGAAAAGAGATTAACAACATTAATCAAGATGAAATAGCTTAACCGAGACTTGGTGCTAATATCTCTGTTAAACTGACATCGGGAAGCTAGCCTTCTATCTCCATTTTTCTGCTATAAGAATTAGCCTTTGTAGCATCTATTGGTGTTGAAAACTGAAGAGAGAATATAGTAGAATAGCTATTGTCTTGGTTATTTTCCTTGAAATTCTAAGAGAATGAAGAAGTTACTGTCCATGCTCCTCTCTTTTGCTCTAGCCAGCCTTTACACATGCATATTGGATAGCTAAAGAATACCAAATGAAGAAGCTCTTAGTGCAGCCCTCTTCCCCATTCATGTTTTGCTTTAGCTCACCTTCGCTTCTTACCTTAACTAACCCTCAAACTCCTCGGTATATTCTCCCAAATGCAACAACCAACACACACTTCACACCTCAACCTTTACTCATGTTTTTCTACCTTTCCTCTTTTAATAAAATGTAGCATCCCACTAACATAGAGTATATACCAGAATGTCTTGAGAACATTCCAGTAAATAATCTATAGTAGTGGCATGCTAGAGTAGTGATATTCTCTTATAAGGCATCATAAAGAAAGACATAATATTTAAAACGACATTCCTTAGTTCATTTATTAAACAATATGTACATTGTATCTTTATAAGATCATCTAAACATGTACAATGTCAAAACTAAGTACAAAAATAAGCATAAACATGAGGAATTATACAAAAATTCTATCTAATCCTTCAATCTCAACTGGCCGACCTTAGCCATTTCTTCCTTCCAAAAGTAAAAACACTATGCTTGTTGCAGAGCCTCTCTATCACTCATGTCCTCTCTCGGTCCTGAAACATCAACATTGCAATTTTGGTGAGTTTTGCGATCTCAGTGAGGTAATCATCCTCGATAGTTCATTTAATTCATACAACATATTAAGACATGTAAGCACTTAATTCACACCTTTTCATTTATCAAGCCGCATCACATATCATTTACTCATTCAATTACAAGTCAACAATACGCTTCAATCATTCAAACACACATATCAAATGTTTATCTAATGCTCGTGAGACTCACTTTGGATTATTTCATTATTGTGACCGAATGCCTAAACTATCCCGTATCTATTGTGGATACTGGGCTCATTGATAACTGTCCCTTATCTATTGGGGATATATAGCTCACACATAGCGAGCCTTTGGCTCTTAATCACATTATAAGCTTTAAGCTCATTTTCGGTGGCTACTCAGGTAACAACTTTCATTTTCTAATCATGCGTTCATGTAATGAAATGCATCACACATATTCAATGAATCGTTGTTTCAATCAATCACATTCATAGTCTTATTCACATTTATCATCAGACCTTCGTCCGACATTCAACAATCATATTGAGTAATACTTATTTCTTCACACATTCAAATACAAGGAGCACTTCAAATATCACATTCATGTATCACAAGCCTTGGACCTTCATTGTACATTCAATTCCACAAAGCAGTTCAATACAGAATTTAAAGCAACAATTAATTAAGTGAGGCCATCTAGGTTATTCATTGTTTAGTCCAAAAAGCTATTGCCTTGAAGTCCCGGCAACGTTTGGATGTTGTCGTTTAATATGTTCTTCTAAATCATGCAATACATACACATTTATACACATCACAACTTTACACAATCATAAGAATTCATTTATGCACATATATGTTTATCGAATATGTACAATGCATGTTCATTAACAATCCCAGGTACATTTCCTTAATACACATCTCATAACTAGTTAACATGATCTTTGAATCATTCCTTAAAACCTAATCTACTTTCCTTACTCTAATAGCTCAATCCAACATCAACTAGGTTCATTCAAGATCATAATCAAGCCTAAATATCTCATAGGAAAAACATTAATAAGTCAATCATCTATAAACAAACATATCTTGGGAACAAAGGAATACCTTTTGCTGTAGATTTCAGATTAATGTCATTCTAGGACATTTTTGAAGGGGACTTCAAGATCTACAACTTTTATGTGGACCCTAAAGAGAGATTTTGCTATCTAAAGAGTCAAAATCACAAATTTGTGTAAGTGTACTGTGAATGTCTGCTCAGCGGACATACATCCCACCAAAACTAACATAAACGGGGTTGGGGAGTTTTCCAAACCTGTGAAGGTTTGTTTAACGGACCTAAAGTCTGGTTAATGGACATGGATGAGGCTGGGAGATTTCTTAGACTCGAGAAGGTCCGTTTAGTGGACTAAATTCTATCCAATGGACATGGGAGAAACATGACTCACTGAAACACATTTTCAATGGTTTTTACATTTATTCTAACATCACTTTCACTCCAAATTTTCCCAAATTCACTCCCTTTAATGCAACATCATTTTACACTAACTTAACTACCAAATTGATCTGATTAAACTCTCTAATCTCTACTCATTTAATTCTTGTTTTACAACTAATTCTCATTATTAATAAATTCCTATCCTTTTTTCGTAGCATATCTCATTCCTAAGTCTCAAACAACTTATATTCAAAATTCATCATTTCAAGTTGATAACTTCTTCAAGTATACCTTAATATCATCTCAACATCATCCATACACAATTCATATTCCATGCTTGATCATAAACACCATAAATAGAACATATTCTCATACACTTTTATCAGAAAATTTTCTGCACATATTCTACTTCAATTTTCATTCTTAATGATTACCTTAATTCATCTCATATTAATAACATAACTCAACATCTTGGTTAACCTAACTTTCACTTTCATTAAACCCTTAATTCATGATTCATAACATCTACATACAACTCATCACTCATGGTTTTCATACTCTCAAAACAAAACATAAACATATACATTCATCCACCAATTTACTGCACCCCGTTCTTACCTTCATATCTAATTTTAAGACTCTTAAAGATAGAAATTAAATCCAATGTCTTCATGAAAAATGTAGCCATATGTCTGCAGTTTAATCTAAATTAAGAATCATCTCATTTGGATAACTACAAAACAAGTTATGTATAAAATACAGATGCTTAACCAGTGAAAATGTTACAACTAATATTTTCCAGCTCTCTCTCTCTTCAAATTTTCCAGATTTTTATAAGTTCCAACATTTTATACTTAACACATCTTGTATATAGATCATGTTTCTAATTCATTTCCTTTTTATTCTCAACTCCATTTCAACTCAATATCATTCGCAAACAAATCATAATTTATATTTGATCATTAACTCAAAAACAAAATCATCATCAATTTTCTGCACTTCATTCTACCTCATTTAGGACTCATTCTAACTCTAAATCAACTTTACATCAATTTAGAATCATTAATCATCATACATATAGAAAAACAAGACATTTCCATACACATTTCATCATTCACATTCATCATATGTAATACATCATTTATTTATGAAGATTAACAAGCTACTTACTTGATTTAGCTCCAAAATCTTCAAACTATCACTCAACACTAGCTCCCAAGCATCATATGATCTTTATCTTCTAAAGGTGGTA
>JANSVA010418721.1:0-21238 GCA_025504915.1 Erythroxylum reticulatum | reverse complement strand
GTTGATATGAATCCTACTCATCATTACTATAAATTTAGTTGTTCAGAGTTAGGTTTTATTTTTTGATGTAATCAACACGCATAAAAAATCTTGGTGTGGTTGTCGGGGAATGTAGTGCTTTAGCTTTAGCTTTTAATTTCAATTGGTGTTTTGCATATATTTGTTTATAAGTAGTTTTCACATTTATTTCTTGATCTTTTCATGTTTGTTAGTGTTTGTGTATAAAAGGGACACTACGAAGGGATTATCTCAAAGTTGTTAGGGGAAATCCCATATACCCAATCCTATAACTCAAGTTGGAGGGATCACCTAGGCCTTAGTCATGGAGGAGATTTCTAGAAAAAGTACTTCCTAAACACGCTGCAGGGTGCACAACAATTCCCACAAGGACCAAAGTCTCTTATTCCAACTCCGATATATCTCTGGAAGGCTTAGTTAAGTCTATTGCTACTAATACTTTAAAATTTCATTAGGATATGAAACAATTCCAGCAAGATGTAAGGTCTAGATTCCCAAACTTGGTAAGCCAAATGGGTCAAATGGTGGTAACTATCAACCACCTAGAATCACAAAGTAGAGAGAAGCATCCATCTTCACTTGAGGAGAATCCAAAGAATGTTAACGCGGTAACCTTAAGGAGTGGAAACGAACTTGAGAATCTAGAGAGGACTACTCAAGGGATTGCTAGTGAAGAAGAAGTTGAGAAGAAGCTTGAAGGAAAAAATATATATCATTTAGCCCAAAGTTAAATACTAAGTCCTTAAAAGTTGTTAAGACTAATCCTTCACTTTTACTTAGCATGTAGGAGAAATTCAACAAGGAGGAAAAGGGTAAAAAAAAAATTGGATAATTTTTGAGAGTGTAGGGATTCAGTAGAGAATAAGAGTTTGAAAATAAGGAAGAAACTAAATATGACTGGTCATCAACCCATACCTTTTCTTGAAGAACCTCAAGTGGAAAATGCAAAAAAAGAGACAACTAAGGACCATAATTTTGTCAAATGAGGAGGAAAGCGTGGAGTTGAGCTAGGACAATAAACAAAAGCTCTACTTAGGAAGCAACCCAAAGAAAGTTTGTTTCTTTTTATTTACATTTTCACATTTGTTGTCTTTTGAATGCTCCATTTCTTACATTTAAGGTTACCTTAGGGAAAATGTAAGTTTTAAGTGTGGGGTGGGGATTATCATGTTTTCTTTTAAGTTGTTTATTTATTATATGAATATGTGATTTTAAGCATGTTTGTTAAAAAGAGCGAGAATAAAATCAAATCAAACAAACATTTTTTATTTTTCTATTGCTTTTAGGACTATATAATCATAATTAGAGATTATAATTGATTAGAAAAATTGATTGCAACTTATGCATGTATTTTTACTCTTATGATTGGGCAATATGCATTATCTTTAGAAAAGTAGTGACAAGTGGTATTAGGGATAACAAATACGTAATAGTTGTATCTTCAATTCATTTTTGGTAAAGTAATTGTGATGAATCATTAGGGATAACATGACTTAAGTTAAATGGCTTGAGCTTGTGTGATTGTTGCCTAGATTAATCTATTTTCGCAGTTCATAAGGCGGCTGTCCCACAAAATCTAGAGAGCTTATTCAAGGTTGTTTGATAGCTAGATTTAGCTAAAGAGCTTATTTTAATTAAACACAAACTAAGGGAGGGCTGGGGTTAACAGAGTTTATAGTTAACCTATAATTAATAGTTTCTAAGAGAGGTATGAAATCAAGAACATGATGAAGTATGCTTATTTATATATAGGCTGAGATTGAACCAAAAACTGGATTCCAAACTTATTCATCAATTTTCTCATTTTATATTGTTTAATTTGAATTACTTTTGTTAGTTCAATTTGACTTTATTTTATCTTTAGATTCTGACCATAACCTCCCATATCCTAAACATTTATTCTTTTCATTACAAAAGCTACATAAACATTCTCTTGGATACAATCCTTACTCATCACTACTATAAATTTAGTTGTGCAAAGTTAGGTTTTAGTTTCTGGTACATTCAATAAGCATCAAGAATTTAGCGCATTTGTCGAGGAATGTAGTGCTTTAGCTTTAGCCTTTATTTCTTGATCTTTTTCACGTTTGTTAGTGTTTGTATATAAAAGGGACACTGCGAAGGGATTACATCAATGCTATTAGGGGAAAAATCTCCTAATCTTATAACTCAGGTTGGTGAGATCACCTAAACCTTAGTTATAGAGGAGATTGCTAGTAAAACTACTTCCTAGATAGGCTACAGGGTGCACAACAATTCCCACAAAGATTAAAATCCTCTTATTCCAACTCAGGTACATCTTTGGAAGACTTAGTTAACTCTATTGCTACTAATATTCTAAAATTTCTTTAGGATATGAAACAATTCCAGCAAGATGTAAGGTCTAAATTCCTAAACTTGGTAACCCAAATGGGTCAGATGGGATTAACTATCAGCCACCTAGAATTACAAAGTAGAGAGAAGTAGCCATCGTAACCCGAGGAGAATCCAAAGAACTTTAATGCGGTAGCCTTAAGGAGTGGAAAGGAACTTGAGAATCTAGAGAGGACTACTCAAGGGATTGCTAGTGAATAAGAAGTTGAGAAGAAGCTTAAAGGAAAAAACGATATATCACTTAGCTTAAAGATAAATACTGAGTCCTTAATTGATGTTAAGACTAACCCTTCACTTTTACCTACTATGTTGGAGAAATTAAACAAGGAGGAAAAGGGTAAAAGAAATATTGGAGACTTTTCGAGAATGCAGGGATTTAGTAGAGATTAAGAGTTTGAAAATAGGGAAGACGCTAAATATGAGTGGTCATCAATCCATACCTTATCCTAAAATCTCAAGTGGAAAATGCAAAAGTGGAGACAACTAAATTTTGTCATGTGAGGGGGAAAGCATGAATTCTAGCTCGCGAAAATAAAAAAAGGCGTTGTTTGGGAAGCAAGTCAAAGGAAGTTTGTTCCTTTTTATTTACATTTCCACATTTTTTGTTTTGTTGAATGCTCCATTTCTTACATTTAACCTTATATTGGGGACAATGTAGGATTTAAGTGTGGGGGTGGGGATTATAATGTGTTCTTTTAAGTTGTTTGTTTCTTATGTGAATATGTGTTTTTAAGTGTGTTTGTTAAAAAGAGAGAATCAAATCAAATCAAACAAATATTTTCTCTTTTTCTATTGCTTCTAGGACTATATGGTCATAATTAAAGAATAGAATTGATTAGAAAAATCATGGTAACTTGGGCATGTATTTTTTTTCTTATGATTGGTAAATATACATTATCTTTATAAGAGTCGTGACTAGTGGGTAGACATAAACTAGTGAAATTTTGAGATTTTGAGCCTTTGTAAACTGATACATCTATATTAGTCTCATTGTCTTTTGTTTGTGTGTGGCCTTTATAACATGTACATCTTGACTTTGCTTTGATTTTCTATTCAAGACCGCATTTTTATCATATGCATTAACTTCAAAATGATATAGGAATTCTTTGTTTGATAAGCTACATTAACCAAATAGCCTACCTATTAAAGTGAATTTTCCCCATTTAATCTTTATTGGCCTTTTCTTGTTGTGATAACCACATTGCAAGCCTTTGACCTAACCAAATTTCTTACCTAAACCTTAAAGCTAGTGAAGCATTTGTTGATTGTTGATGATTGTAGATGTACAAAAGTATAAATGTAGGGATGTTCATATATGTAGGTTGGTTATAATTTATGCAAATGTCATTTGATGTCTTATCAACATTTTCCAATGTTGAAGTAGCTTCTTTCAAATTTTATATAAAGAAAAAGAAAAAAGGAAAAAAGAAAAAGAAAAAAGAAAAAGAAAAGAAAAGAAAAGAAAGAAAAATATTTTTTAATAAAATTATCAATAAGGAAATGCATTTGTGTTGCAAGTTATTCATAATTAGTCTTTCTTCCTAAAGTTTTAATAAAAGGGTGATTTGATTAAGATGAAAATGAGGATGATGTTACTTTGAGGGGTCACAACTCATAGTTACAATACTTTGTTTATCCTCCATTTTTATGACTGATTTAATTACTTATACTTCATATGGTTTGTGAAGTGAAGGCTTGTATTTGAGCTGTGACATATAATTTTTGCATTCATCATAGCTGATGGTACTTAGTTTTAAGTGAATTTTAGTTTTTACGATTGATGTTACATTGAGTGTTTTTCTTGCTTCATTATTTTTGATGGCTTTTGTGCTACATTACCTAAATACGTCTCACCTTAACCTTTGCCTACATTACAACCTTAAAGAAACTCCTTTGATTTATGATTATACATGTGAATCTTAGTGGCGGAGCAATGAAAGGATATGCAAAGTTGTGGAATGTCTTGATCATGAATGGTGTTTAAGTGTACCTATAGATGTATCTTATGCTTAAACACATTTTATCAAAGTCTACCTTTAGATTGCTCAGTTTCTAAAGGGAATGGTTGTTGATTAATCATGAGTATAGGCATTTGATGTTTATTTCTTGCCATGGTTTTGAAAGTTATTCCTCTTTTTTTATGAATATCTATTATTAGGAAATATTGAAAATGTGAAAGTGTTTTAGTTTGTGACTTTGATCTTGTTGTTTTGCCCAAGCATGGTCAAAAGCTAAGTATGGGGGAATTTCATATTTGCTTGATTGTTTATATATTCACTTATTAAAACTTAGCAATTAATATTATAAAATGCTGAAGATACTCATTTTGGTTCACATTTGGTTTTACATACAAATTGGAAGCATAAGAGACAAAATGAGTTAAAAGTATATTCTTTGAGCCACCCTTTTGATGTTCAAACTCATTTATCTTTGTGGAATAAGAAGGAGATGGATTAGAGTGAAGATGGGACAAGAAAATGCAAGGAAATGGAGATTTCATCATAGCTTGTAAGATACACGACCATGTATCCATTTACACGGTTGTGAAAAAGCACGAAAGTGGTGTTATTTTCATGCATGGTTGGATGCACGACCGTACATCTTTATGAAAACCTAGTTTTTCATATAAATAGACATGTGAGTGGCCAAAGAAGGTATAAATCATTTTTGGAACACAAAAGGAGGCAGAACATTCACTTCTAGAAGATCTGTCGAGGGCTAATCTTCTTCTTTCCTGTTCTTAGGTGAAATCAAAACGGAAGATCATATCTGAACATCTCTTTATCATGTATTTTTTTATCTTCTCTCTCTAGAGATTATTTATGTTGTTTGATTGACTTTTTTTTGCATGAGTTTTAATATTTTTATACCGCAATTGCGCAATGTAATTGTAGCTAGTACTGGCAAGTTCGGGTCAATCCCATAAGGACAACGAGTACTAGTTATTATTGTTGTCCTATTATCTAGCCTATGAATTGATTGTTATTTTTAATAAAAGAAACTAAATTTAATCAAATAAAATAAATGAACAATACAATTAAGTAGAGAATTATGAAACACTATGTTGATTACCAATATTAAGTGATTAGTATGTAGGTTCGAATCTCCCTAAACCTTAACAAATTGATATTTTATTATACAATTGATTTGATGATTTATTGGATAGTGGAGACTCCTATAGTATTTTAGTAGCTAACCTTGAGTCTACTAATAACTAATCCTAAAGTTTCGAACCGAATTACTCAAGTTTAATTTTATAGGATTGCGTTACCATTTTATGAATTCCCTCTATTAGATTTAACCCTAATTTGGAAGATTTATATCATCATATCTCTAGGATTGCAATAAACTCTTTTCAATTACTGTGGATATATCAAAACCTTGGATTTCTTAATCACTATGTCTGCAATCAAATTATGATATAATATATTGGATTATTAAAACGGAAATAAAACAACTATTTGGATCTCAATAAATCAAACAATCAATTGCATTCAAAAAATAATCAACACATGTTTAGGTATCAAATATGGTTCATCTAGCCTAAAAACTAATGGAAAATTTAGTTATACGTTAGCGAACACAAAATCAGATATACTTAAAAATAGAAAATGAATTGAAAATAATAAAATCATAATCCTAAATCTCCCTGATTGTCTTCTATCGAGTATTCTAATGATGTTGCGGTCTGATCTTGTATTCTGATGGATTTGTTGATAAAATATTCCTGTTTCCTACTCCCTTAGCTCATAATTGCACCTAAAATTGTCTTTGGAACTTTCAAAATGCTTCCTACTATCTCCTTTTTCTAATTGCTTCTGAAATTCATCTTTGATATGGAATTTTATGGTTTTGGCCAATGAGCGATTTCTTACTAAAAATCTCTAAATATTGTGAAAGTACACAGCCTTGGGAAAGTGCATGGGCAAATGGATGACTGTGCATCAAATCTTTGTTTTATGTCATGGTTTTGTTTGAATTCTTCTCCTGTAAGTCCATGAAGGCCATTATAGTCTGTATACACACTTGAAATGAATTAAGTACCAAATATATACCAAAAGTAATATATATTAAGCGAAAACACAACAAATATCGGGTAAAAAAATGTTATGTTATCCATCTATCAAATATCCCTACACTTAAGCTTTTGATTGTCCTCAAGCAAACTATAATCAAAATTATAAATGTCATAAAATCAATCCTTCACCAATCTCAATCTGTCCTTTCTTACTATACATCATTATATCCTATTGAGTCAAATTAACATATAATTAGAGTTACATTGTCCTAAAATTAACTCCCTAAACAATATTAATAGTAATCACTTCAACAATCGCATTGAAATCAAAGGCATATCTCTTTACACCCTTACCATGATCTTACTCAATGCACTCAATTATTTAGGGTAAAAGCATCAAAACTCACAATCAATGCATAGTATAACTCTTACCATATGCTTGCACTAAAATCACATCTCCACTATTTGTTTGAAAATTAGAAATAAAAATCAAAAGGTCATTGTATAGGTTGTAATGGGGTTTAGGTATGGTATGATTGGGATAGTGAAAAGGGTTGGTTAAATGAAGGAATTTTACTCAAAGAAATAAGACTTGTTTACAAAACGCATAGGTCATTTCATCACAAAAGTAATGATAATATATACTTATTATTATTATTATTGTTGTTGTTGTTGTTATTATTATTATTATTATTTATTTTCTCTCTTTTTTGGTATTTTTTCAATATTCTAATCATTACTGCACTTCAACAATTGTTAGACCTTTCACAAATTTCAAGTCTCAATAAATAAATAACGTTAATAACCTTCAAGGTTTAAAATAGTAAATAGGTCTTTAAAGAAAAAAAAGGATAAAGGTTTATGATTTGTGGTTGATCAATGAAAAAGTTAAGGCTCAATTCGGTTATTCCTAAAGGTAAATTTTAGGATATACTAATTTTCCAAGAAATAAACTGAGCAAGTTGGTAAATTTAAGTGCCTTCATCATATCAATGTTTCTAATTTGACAAATATGGTCTCAATATGCATAATAAAAGAAAGTTCTAGAATTATCCTACTACACGTGATGACACATATATGAAAGAATAAGAAGAGCTTTAAAAGTTTTGAAAATTTGTTCTTAGCCTCAAAAGCTCACAAAAAAGATTGGGTATATATATGTGTGTGTAAATAATATGCAATTTCATTCATCTTGAAAATTTCAATGATTATGAAAAGTATGACTTAGAAAACTAATTTTATTCCAACCATCATCCTTTTGCACACTGATTCAAATCAATATTCAATAAGGACATATAGTATATTTGGCCAATTCAAGATATCAATTAATAAAATTTATAATTAGGATTATGGCAAACTTGAAGCAATAAATTTAAGATTCATTAAACCCATCTCCACACTTAGAATTGTACATTGTCCTCATTGTACAAAATACAAGTATATATGAAAGTGATAGGGTTGTTTGGTGCTTTCTTGTTTATGATGATTTCTTGATATTAGATCCGTCCAATGTTAACGATATCCTTACAAAATATAAGAAAAATAAATCATAAAAAGAGATAAAAGAAATAAAAATAAAGTTAAAGAAAATAACAATAAAAGCATGATTAATTGTAATGTTAGATAGGAAAAAATAATTAACAAAAAGAAAATTAAAAACATACATAAAAGATAAAACCATAATTGAAAACAATTAAACAATAAAAACCAAATAAAAATACGAAAGTAATATAATAAAAGAAAATCCTGAATCTTGGGGTGCCTCCTAAAGAGCGCTTGGTTAACGTCTTTAGCTCAACGTATCTTTTATACTCAAGGTGGCTTAGTTAAATTGGTGTTTTCATTATTAAAATCAAACTCACCCCAAGATATAACTTTACTTGATGGCCATTAATCTTGAAGATACCCTCGTGTAGATGACTCACCTCAATTACGCTGTACGGGAATATGTTCTCTATAATAAATGATTTTGACCTTCTTGATTTAAGCCTAACCAAGAATAATTGTATCTAAGAGTTGAAAAGAGAACTTGATCTCCCTTCTTGAATTCTTAGGATTGCTTATTGATTCGGTCGTGATAACTTTGGGCTGTTTCCTTATAGATCTTAGAATTCTCATAAGCCATAAGCCTCCATTCATACAATTCATTAATTTTAAAGTTCCTCTTTTCATCTGCACTTTGAAGATCAAATTTGATGAGTTTAATAACCTAATATGACTTATTTTCTAACTCAACTAGAAGATGACGTGGTTTTCCATAGACTAGCCTATAGGGTATAGTGCTAGTAGGTGTCTTATATGCTGTCCTATAAGCCCATAGAGCATTGTCTAATTTAATTGAACTGTCCTTCCTCTGTCGCTCTACAATCTTCTCTAAATTTTGTTTTAAATCCTTATTGGATACCTCGACTTGGCCACTAGTTTGAGGGTGATATCGAGTGGCAATTTTATGATTAATTACGTACCTTTTAAGCACTTTTTTGAACTAGGCATTACAAAAATGTGTACCCCTATTACTGATAATCACCCTAGGTGTGCCAAAACAGGAAAATAAACCTTTGAGGAATTTCATAACAACCCTAGCATCATTCGTTGGTAGAGCTTATGCTTACAACCATTTAGAGACATAATCAACTACTACTAGGATATATTTATTACCAAACAAATTTGGGAATGGACCCTGAAATCATTACCTCAAATGTCAAATGTTTCACAAACAAGAATGAAAATTTAGGGTAATTCATCCCGATGAGACACATTACCCAATCTATGACATCTATCATATAAAGCCACATATCTCTAGTCATCCTTGAAAATTGACGTCCAATAAAAGCCTGACTCTAATATCTTCTGGGCTATTCTATTTGCATTACGGTGAGCTCCCGTAGATCTTATGTGACAATGGTGTAAAATCTTCCACCTCTCTAAGTGATGTACAAATCTCCTTACTATTTGGTTTGAACAAATGTTGAATAGATATAGGTCTTCCTTGAAATAATCCCACAAATAAGTAAAGATTTTATTATTTTTTTTGCTAATAAGGCAAACCTTTTGGTAAGATCCTAACTACCAAATAATTTGCAATGTCTGCAAACTAAGGGGTCACAGTTTCCCTTACTTCCTCCATATTATAGAGACGTTTTTATGGGAAGGTATCTTCAATGCCTTCTTCATTCAGTTCTTCCAAATTTGGGGTTTTAACTATGTTAGATGATATGTTACTAAGTTTTTTCCCCCTTTCTTATCCTTAATCTCTAAATCAAATTCCTACAATAGTAAAATCCATCTAATCAACCGAGGTTTAGCATCAAGTTTATTTAACAAGTATTTCAGTGCCTAGTGGTCAGCATACATAACAACTTTTGACAATACTAAATAAGATCAAAATTTATCAAACATAAAAACCACAGCTAGTAACCCTTTTTTCATTGTTATGTAATTTTCTTATGTGTCAGTCAAAGTCTTACTAGTGTAGTAGATTATTTAAAAATGTTTGACCTTTCGCTATCTGAGTGCTGCTCCCACTAGAAAATCACTTACATCACACATTAGCTTAAAGGGTTGATTCCAATATGGTACGACCATAATTGGGGCCTTAATCAAATTTTCTTTTATAATGGTAAAAGCATGTAAAGATTCTTTAATAAATTTGAAAGGTATGTCTTTTTCTAATAACTTGGTTAAGGGCCTATCAAGTTTTAAGAAGTCTTTAATAAACCTTCTGTAAAAGCCCAGATTACCGAAGAAACTCCTTATTGCCTTAACCGAAGAAGAAGGTGGTAGCTTTTCTATAACTTCAATTTTGGCCTTATCCACTTCAATCGCCCAGTGAGAAATTTTATGGCCTAGGACTATACCTTTTTGCACTATAAAGTGACATTTTCCCAATTTAACACCAAATATGTCTTCTCGCATCTTTTCAGTGGTTTATCTAGATTATGAAGGCATAGATCAAATGAATCTCCAAAGACAGAAAATCATCCACAAATACCTCCATTATGTCTTCGATTATATTATCAAAGATGGTCATCATACACCTTTAAAATGTAACAGGTGCATTATGCAACCCAAACAACATCCATTTATAAGGAAACGTACTATAGGGACATGCGAAAGTTGTTTTTCTTAATCTTCCAGAGCAATTGGGATTTGCAGATAGACTGAAAGTCCATCCAAGAAATAGTAGTAAATATGTCCAACCAAACATTCCACCATTTGGTCTATGAAGGGAAAAAGGAAGTGATCTTTTTTTATTGCATCAATTTAACTTCCTAGAGTTGATGCACACTCTCCATCTAGTGACAATTCTTATAGGAATCAACTCATTATTTTCATTGGGGAAAATAATAATTTCTCCTTTCTTAGGCACAACCTGCACGGGACTTACGGAAGGGCCATTAGAAATGGGGTAGATCACTCTAGCATCTAGGAGTTTAATTACCTCCACTTTAACCGCATCCTTAATGTTTGGATTCAACCTTCTTTGAGATTGTACCACAAGTTTAAACTTCTCCTCCATTAAAATGTCTAAAATCTTCTATGCAATTTCCATTTTATATTTCTTTAACACGTTGAACAACTTTTCCTTTTGCTCAACCTCTAGAATTGTTGCAATAATCATTAGTAATTTTGAGTTCTTCTCAAGAAATGCATATTTCAAATGATCAAGGAGTGTGTTCAACTCTAATTATGATGGTTATTCAATGAAGGTTTGTAATCTTGTCTCTGTACTCCTATTTATCTCGTCCACTTTTTTTGATCTTATGAAGTGCTTTTTGTCTTCATGTTCTCCTTATCTTGAGTCATAGACAACTCCTGCTTATCATAAGATGCAATTCCTTACATAATGTTTTATGTTAAAGTATCATCAACATCAATAAAATATCAAGAATCATCACATTCAAGAGCATGTGTTTTGAATCAAATATTTAAAATTTACCTTTTCTTCTCCCACCCTAAGAACTAGTTTACCATCACTAACATCTATGATGGTTCTAGCTATAGCTAGGAAGGTACATCTTAAAACTAGAGGTACTTTTACTTCTTCTTCCATATCGAGTATAACAAAATCAACTACGAAGATGAACCTGTCAAACTTGACTAATACATCCTTGATAATCCCCCTTGAATTTTTAATGGATTGATTAGCTAATTGAATGCTCATTCTAGTAGGTTTAGATTCTCCTAATCCCAATTTCTTAAACAACTTATAAGGCATCAAATTTATGCTATCCCTAAATTGACTAAAACTTTCTCAACTAATAAATCACCAACGATATAAAGGATAGTAAAACTCCCTGGGTCTTTGAGCTTCTCTGGTAACTTGTATTGTAAAATAACTGAGCATTCCTCATTAACTGTACCATAGACAATTCCACTAACTTCTTGTTAGATAAAAACTTCTTTATAAATTTTACATACTTAGGTATCTTTGTTAGAGCTTCAATAAGAGGTATATTAATATGAAGTTATTTGAATAACTCTAGGAATTTCTCGAATTGCCCCATTCATTTGATCTGGGTATGGTATGGTGGGTTGAAATTCCTTGACCTTAGGAGGAATCTCCACATCTTTAGTCTTTTCTTGACTCTTCTTTTGATCCTCCTTTTCATTTTGTTGTCTAGCATCTTCCTGTAACTCCTTTCCACTTCTTAGTGTGACAACCCTCACATGCTTATTAAGGTTTGGTTCTGTAGTATTGAGAATATTCCCTTTTTGTTTTTCACTTATTATTGTTTTCAATTAGTCAAGTTGCACCTCCAAGTTACGTATAGACATATATTGTCTTCGATGCCTCTCTCATGAGTCCTGAATAAATTCTAGTATCATTTCGTCTATAATCAGCTTTTTGGGTTATGATGCTTGCTGTTGGAATCCAATTGGAGGCCAATTTCTTTATTGTACTTATTTACCCCATGAAAATTTAGGGTGGTTCGTCCAACCCAGATTGTTCACAATGTTGTAAGGATTATTTTGGTGTCCTAGATCATTCCCCAAATAATTTACGTGTTTAGGCTGATCAAATAGAAAATCTTGTCCTTGGCACACTGTATCACTCTTCCTTGTGGAGCCATTTGACTCACTAATTACATAAGTACGTCTGCTTTATACACTTTTAATGGCCTACTAGTTGTTCATGCTCTAGTTGAGCAACAATGATAATTGTTTATGACCATGTCTTTTATCAACTCTTGGTCCATTTTAGGTGTTTTGTTGTTTAGTGTTCCTCTAGCTGCTACATCTATCGACTGCCTTGTACTTTGACTTAGCCCATTATAGAAGGTTTGGATTTGCATCCATAAAGGTAGTCCATAATGTGGGCATCGTCGGAGCATCTCCTTAAATCTTTCCCAGGTATTGTACAATCACTCACCCTTAGTTTAGGAATATGATGAGATTCATTTCTCAACTTTTCAGTCTTCGTAGGTAGAAATTATTTAAGTAAAAATTTTTCCACCATTTGATACAAAGTGGTAAGTGACAAACGTGGCATAGAGTTTAGCCACTACTTAGCATTTCCTCTCAAGGAGAAAGGAAATAGACACAGTCTAGTGATGTCATCATTATCTTAAAAGTGATGCAAATCTTTAAGAAGTTAGAGATGTATGTATTGGGGTCCTTGTCTCGGAGTCCATCAAATTGGATTGACAATTGCACCATTTAGATGATACTCAGCTTGATCTTAAAGTTGTTTACCTGCACAGTCAGTCTCATTATGCTAGATTTCGTTTTAGTTAAGTCTGGCCTAGCATAGTCGACCATCATTCACGGTTGGTCCACCATGCTGAAAATCCTTCTGTGTCCACGTGACCTTCCAAATCCTCTATTCAATGATCTAGCTTAAACTCTCTAAGGTTAGTCCTACAACAATTCCTTCGTGCAGTTCTTTTTATATGAAGACCCACGTCTAGTAAGTTCTCTGTGGTACTCTGATTCATAAATTGACTTGGAGTCTAAACCTAAACTAAGGAAATAAACTAACTAACTAAAACAAATTTAACAACGTAAAGTAAAACAAAAAAATCAAAAAATAAAAGTAATGACTAGAGTAATAAAACTAAAATGTTCCTAATATCGCCATCTCCAACAATGGTGCCAAAAACTTGGTTGACTTTATTTCATAAGTGTCAATATTGTTTACCGCAAGTGCATGGTGTAGTTATAGCTAGTACTAATAAGTATGGGTTAATCCTGTAAGGATAGTGAGTATTAGTGATTACCATTGTTTAATTATCTAGTCTGCAAATTGATTGTGATTTTTAATAAAAGAAACTAAATTTAAGCAAACAAAATAAATGATCAACACGATTAAGTAAATAATTACAAAACACTAAGTTGATTACTGATATCAAGTGATAAGTATTTAGGTTCGAATCCCTCTAAACCTTAGTAGATTGATCTTTTGTTATGCAATTGGTTTGATGATTTATTGGACTGCAGAGACTGTTATAGTACACTAGTAGTTGACCTTGAGTCTAATAACAACTAATCCTAAATTTTCTAACTAAATTTATTAGGTTAAATTTTATAGGATTGCGTTACTTTTTTATGAATCCCTCTATTAGGTTTGGCCCTAATCTAGAAGATTTATGTCATCCTATCTCTAAAGTTACAATCAATTGTTTTCAATTACCACAGGGATTCAAACCTAGGATTTCTCAATGGCTAAGTCTGACATCAAATTATGATCTACTATTTTGGATTACTAGAACATAAATAAAACAAGTAATTTGATCTTAATAAATCAAACAATTAATTGCATTCATAAAATTATCAACACATGTTCAGGTATTAAATAGGGTTCATTTAGCCTAAATACTAATGGAAAATTTAGTTATCCATCGGCAAACATGAAATTAGATATATATTCACAGAAAAATGAATTGAAAACAACATAATCATAATTTAAAATCTCCTTAATTGTCTTATATTGAGTATCAGATGATGTACTGATCTTGTGTTATGATGGATCTGTTAATAAAATCTTCCCATTTCCTGCTCCTCTGGCTCACAATTGAACCTAGAATTGTCTTTAGAACTTTTAAAACACCTTTTACCATCTCATTCTACTAATTGCCTCTGAAATTCATCTTTTATATGAAATTCTAGTGTTTTGGTCGATGCATGATCTCTTGCATGACTGTGCATCAAACCGTGCATAACCAAAAATCTCTTAATATTGCAAAAGTGTGTGCCCTCGAGAAAGTGCATAGGTAGATGCATCGCAGTGCATCCCTTTTGTGCATCAATTCTTCATTTTACGCTGTGTTTTCATTCAAATCTTTCTCCTTTAAGTCTATGAAGGAAATTATAATCTGTATACACACTTAAAATGAATTAAGTAGATATAACAAAAGTAATAAATATCAATAAAAAACATATTAAGTATGGGGTAAAAATATGTTCAATTATCCATCTATCATTGTTCTTAGCTTAATGATTTATGTATTCATGTATGAATGATTAATGTTCTCGTTCTCAATAAATTGTTTATCTATGAACCCATTGTCAGAATATGGAATACAATATGTAATAGTTGTATTTTCAATTCATCTGTCGTAAACTAATGGTGATTAATCATTAGGGATAACATGACTTAAGTTAAATGGCCTGATCTTGTGTAGTTGTTGCCTAGATTAATTTTTTTCTAGTTTGTAATGTCATTGTCCTACTAAATCTGAAGAGCTTATTCTAGCTTTTTTTGATAGATATGTTTAGTTAAAGAGCTTATTTTAATTAAACACAACCTAAGAGAAAACCGAGATTAACATAGCTTATTGTTAACCTACAATTAATATTTTCTAAGAGAGGTATAAATTAACTAGATTGGCAAGTATGTTTATTTGTGTATAAGCTAAGATTGAACTAAGAATTGGACTCCAAGCTCATTCATCAATATTCTCACAATATACTTTCAGGTCCACTTTGCATGATTACTCTCATCAAGAAAGTGAAGTAACTTGATAACACTTCCTTCTAGAAATTTTTTCCCCATGTCTTAAGTTTCTAATAACACTAAGATCATTCAATTTAATTTAGTAATCCGAAAGTTATACTCAATCTACTTTGTATTGTTCTTAAACTACAACAATTCTCTGTACTCAACTTCAAACCCAATTTTGGAATTGTCAGAGACAGAAATGAAATTCGATTTCTTTATAAAATTTCTATAAATTTATATCTAGTTTAATCTAAATAAAAAATAATTCCATTTGGAAATCTACAGATCAAAATGAGGCCAAAATACCAAACTATGTTTACTAAAGACACTCCATTTATCATATTCCAGCACACTTTATCATTTTCATCCTAAATCCGTCAATCATTCTTTTCCGAACGAATTCAGATGGACATAAATTTTTTAAAGAGGAATAAAATTGTGTTATTAGTTTTTTGGTTCAAAAATCAAGTCATTTGGAGGTCGAAAGAAGAAGTTATGGCCAAAAGAGTGAAGGATGTTCAAAACTATCAAAAATAACTACACCTTTACTATGCACAATCATTCTTGTGCACGATTGTGTTGTGCAATTCCAATTTATCCTACATTGTCACAATCTTGCATGTGCATAATTGTGCAACCCCTTCATGACCCATTAGAGTCACGATTGTGCTTGTCCATGATCGTGCACTACCTTTTATTCTAACTTCTTCTAGCTCTTCCCAAAATAGACCTTCAGGTCAATTTTGCATGGCCATTTGGATAAGAAAGTGAAGGATTTGGGAAAAACATTCTTCTAAACAATGTTACTTTATGTCTAAAGTTTTGAATGAATCTAATTCCATACAATTTGGTTTTGAATTCTAAAATTTATACCTAAAATACCACAGACTGGTCCCAAACCACGACAGAATCCAAAATTCAACTTCAAGCTACATTTTGAAACTCTTAAAGACAAAATTTTGATTTCTTCATTAAAAATATAGCCTTATTTCTCTAATTTAATACAAATAAAAAATCATCTCATTTGGATAACTACACAACAAGTTATGGCTAAAAGGCAGAACCTTAATTAGTTGAAATGTTATAGCTAACATACTCTAGAAATTCTTCTTTCATTTTTTAAAAAAGATTTTTAACTCCTACCGTTTTCAACTAACACATCTTATACATAAACATCTTTTCTACTTCCATTTCAGCCCCAATCATTGATAAACATATCCAAAATCCCAAATCAAAACCCAAACTTCAAAACAAATCACTATTCACGCATTTCAGCATTTTCTGCAATTTCATCTTTGCTCCAATTAACAACACCATTTCAGTCCAATTCAAACATTACAAAGATGCCATTTACAAAACCATAAAGTTGAAAACTCGAGTTAGCTAAATTCCCAGTGGTGAGATTGGTTTTGGTGGATGAAGAAATTCTAGAATAAATAGTAACAAACACTCTCTATATGGACTGAAATTCTTACTTTGATGTGAGAATCAATAACCAATACTCAAACATGAACAACTTGGTGTTTCAGTGATAGATGAACAATTGAAAGAGAGTTTTCAGTGATGAACAAACCAAATGAAGAACAACACAAGCTGTAAAAAATTTTCCTTCCTAAACACGTGACTACGTGTATTACTAATTCACCACCATATGTCATCAATGTATGTAGGTCATTTGTCAATAATTCATCAGTCCACATGTCACATTATAATTGGTCCATATTTCTACATTTTTTCCTAATCCAAAAATAATCCAAATTTCCAAAATACTCGAAATATTACAAAAATTGCTAAATCACATTTAATACACTCCAATTTAATTTTTAAGAAAATAAAATCCACAATTCCCATTAAAAAATCAAATTTACCCGAAAATGTCAATGAATGCATGTACAACCATATTTAATATGCAAAAATCAATATTCTCATGTATGTGTATGCTACATTATGCATAAGCATGAATTATGCTTCCTAAGTTCTCATTAACCTCTTATAAGCACTATTTTAACCTTATCATAAGCAAAAGGATGTTACATTGAACATAACACATATACATGTGTATGATTGAGTAGTTATTTAATTAAACAAGTTAGTAATGTGCACATATATGTGTATTACAAGATATATAAGCACAAATTGACCGATAACTTCCAGATATTGCCGGCTCATCAAGGCAATAGCTATCTCGAGCATACTATGAGTTAACCTAGATGTTTACTCATTATATTTGAATTGTTCGTAATTAACTGTTAGATATTGAACTATTATTGATATGATTGTGTTAATTCTAGACATTGATTGTCCGAGGAGATTAATATTTAGGATTATATTAGAAGTGTTTACAAATTGAATGTGAATATGTAAATTGTGTTCTCAACTATATATTGAATGTCAGACTTAGATTCGATGAATATGCTATATGGCTATGCACACTGAATGAGAGTTATTGATAGAATAATATGTGATTTGATGCATTTTTATTACATTGATATGCATGATCAAATAAAGGAGTTATGACCGGAGTAACCAACGTGAAAAAGAGCTTAAAGCTAAAAAAATTGCACATAAAGCCACAGACTCAATGATTAATGAGCCTGGTATCTAAAATAGATACGGGGTACTTAAATAGGCGCTCGGTCACAAAAGAATAAAAATGAAAGTGGAATCTCACGTGCATTGCATATCTATATATATATAGATATTTACATGTATCATGTGAATGATTATGAAAAAAGTACTGAATTGTGTTGATATAGTGATATGTAATACTTTTATATATGATGATTATATGAATGATTGAGGTTAGAGACTAGATTGTTCTAAAAAGATTATATGACATGTTTGTATTATAATATGTTTAATATAATGTATAGTGTGATTTGGTATACAAAACTGTATGGGAATTGATTCAAGCTAATGTGATATACTTGTGAATTTGGTTGTATACTTGTGATGTTATGTTTTGACTCGAGTGAGCACATCAATGATCGTTCACTTACTGAGATTGCAAAACTCATCAAAAGTATCACATTGTTTTTCAAGTACTGAGGAGACTTAACTTCTAAG
The DNA here is from genome assembly GCA_025504915.1 of Erythroxylum reticulatum. NCBI lineage: Eukaryota > Viridiplantae > Streptophyta > Magnoliopsida > Malpighiales > Erythroxylaceae > Erythroxylum > Erythroxylum reticulatum. Next base: position 2,822 of record JANSVA010418721.1, on the reverse strand, counting down.
GCAATCTAGTAGCAGTCTAGTATTTTGGAATCAGGAATGACTCAAAGGTTTAGTCAGTTGATGTCTGAGGAGTTTAGATAGATTAATTATGATAGCATCTCATTTCATGTTAGATGTTTTTGTAATATAAATAAATGGATTATGAGATGTTATGACAATGTAAATGATGTTTGTTAAATGAAATGAGAAATGTGAACTTATGATCGCTTATGTTTTGTATGACGCCATAGTAGTGAATATGATTGCTCTAGAATGTCATTCTCATAGGGTATGTTCTTGAATGTCCTCTAGATGCTCGGGTATATGCTCTATAGTAGTAGTGTGTTACACTCATTTTAGTTTATATTTGATTTTAGGTACAATTTGGAAGCATAATAGCTAAAGTGAGCCGAAAGCATACCTATTAAGCCATCTTCTTGAGATTTGAACTCAATTGTCTTCATTGAATAAGAAGGAGAAGGATTAGAGAAAGAGGAGGTAAGAAAATGCTAAAAGGAACGAAGGACACATTGATAATTTAGTCATAGTTGTGAGAGTGTGGTCATGGCCATGACAAATTTGTCATAGGTGTGAGAGTGTGTTATGGACGTGACACACCTTATCATGCTCATGGCACACACACTCATGGGCATGACATACCAATTCACGTACAAAGCTAGTTCTTTTTACTATAAAAGCAATGTTTTGTGATACCCTAAGGCATGTTTCATTTGGGGACACATTTTTGGAGAGTGGAGTCTTGGATTTTGAAGAAGAAAAGGGGAAAAGCTCCATTTCTTTGGAGATCCATGGAGGATTGAGCTTCTCGACACTGGTTCAGAGGTGATATCGATGCTAAAGAACACATTTAAGCATTTCTCTTATTATGTTTGTTGTTCTTTCTCTTTTAATGCTTGATTATGTTGTCTTATGTCTATTGTTTGGATGAAGTGTAAGAATGATTAAATGCTCTATTTCATTTTTTTAATGATTGAACCCATTGCTAGAATTTCAATATAATTAGTTATTTTTATGTTGAGATTCATTTGTGGCAACTAATGGTTTTTAATCATTAGGGATAACATAACTTAGATTAAATGACCCAAGCTTGTGTGGTTATTCCCCTGATTAATCTATTTTCCTAACTTGTAATGCAACTTTCCAATTAAACCTAGAGAGCTTGTTATAGGTTGTTCAATAGCTAGGTTTCATTAACGAGCTCTTCTTAATTAAGCATGACTCTTATTGTTAACCTACGATTAATAGTTGCTAGGTGAGGTAAGAGAATAACAATTCAATGAAGTATGTTTAATTAGGTGTAGGTCGAGACTAAAATGATGATAAAGTCCCTAACGTATTGATTGAACCCAAGTTTTTTTGTATAAATTGGTGACAGTTTTCTGGTTTTTACTACACTTCTTAGCTCTTATTTTTAGATTTTATACTTAATTTGACTCTTGAGTGCTTGCCTTTACTTTATGTAGTTTGAGAGTAAAAGTTGTCACAAATTATTATCAATTGCACTAACTTAATTTTTCCAAGAACAATTGATACTGCAAACTACTATTTGTTTATTGTAGGACACTTAAAGAAGTAGAGGCAAGGAGTGAAGCATGGAGCGAAGGCTAAAAATGATAAGCCAACAAGAAATTCGTCGCGGCGAGAGGTGATGTTACGTCGCGGCAAAGTATAAAGAACCCAAGCAAAGACTCTTCGGGATAATTTCACCGTGGTGTGAGATCATGTCACCGCGGCGAACTTAGTAGATTATTAAAGAAAACTTTTAGGAAAAGTTTACCATGGCGTGAAGTTCATGTCGTCGCAGCAGAGAAAATAAAAACTCTAAACAAAAACTTTCGAGAAAAGTTCACCGTGATGAACTCATCTGTCGCTGCAACGAATCTTCAAATACCCAAACCATTTTGGGTGTTTACCCACTGTGCAATCCGATCCATAACCCATTTTTTTAAACCTACCTATTTTAGGTTAAGAAGGGGGAGATAGTCGACAGTTTTGAAGGATACACACTCACTCTCTCTACCTTCGGAAGAAAATTCTTCTACACACCTTCATCCCTTCTCATCCACATCACTGTTCTGCTCGTTCATCGACAACTACTACTAAGGATGCTTCCAGTGGGTTCCTGGTGGTGAAATCCCCTAGAGTTATGCTTGGCTAGGCACCTCTCTCCTCTTAAAGATGTAGTAATGGCTAGAGTTCAATGGGCTTCAAAGGGGAGTAATTTATTCTATGTTTAGCTATATTGTTACGAACTCCTAGGTTTAGGATTTGTAATTTGTATTTTAACATTCTTGAATAGATTTTAATCAAGTGTTGTATATTCAATGTGTTATTGGGATGTGTTGATGTAGAAGTGGGAGCTTAAATATATGAAATCTCATATATATATCTATTTGTGATCTTGTTGATTCTCTTTTATCTGCGTAGTTGTGTTTGATATTCAGTTGATTCCGGATCCCAAAGTGACTTGTTACATTGACTTACCCATTATACACACTAAGGGCATTCAACAAGGTCTTAAATTGATTAAGAGGTTGGACTTAAAGAGTTCTTTAAGTTTCACCATTTGAAATTTAGTGATTTCACTCCTATCAAAATTTATTTTGAACAATGATAGCCAAAGCTCATTTTTAAGAGGATACTATTCAATTTGATCGTTTGTTTTAATTTTTTGTTCTTATTCCCAAAATCCAAAAAACACGTTTTATACTTTTTTTCTCTCACAATTCATTTAATTTTGTCAACATTTCCAAAGATCAAACCCTTTTCTTTGCTAATTTAGCTTGCATATCATGACACATAGGCTAGCTTAGAACCATTCA
>JANSVA010418695.1:0-21242 GCA_025504915.1 Erythroxylum reticulatum | reverse complement strand
ATCAAGATTATGGTTCATAATAAGCGAATGCTTAAGTTGTATGTTTTAAGATTAAAGTAGCGGCCCACTTTATTCATGAAAGCATACTTGATTCCAGATTCATTTAATAGTGCCATTATCGATAGTCAACTACTATCATGATATGAAACTCATCAATCCCTTGAACCGACTACCAACCCCCAACCCACTAAACCTATATCTTGGAAATTAGTGGTTACTGATGTCGAGGAGGAACATTCAATGGTGAAAATGTTGACATATTATCCTCTGGAGACTAAACACGACCAAATTATAGTTATTACACTAGAGCTAACGAAGAAAGGAGCAGTTCACTTTCAGCATGCCCTTATTGGACTCTTGCAAACGTCTGACATATCTAGTGGTTTAGGGAGCATTATCCAAATCATGGTTAGTTTGTGGATTGAATGAAATTCTCATTATTGAAGCGAATAACTTCTTGTTTAAATTTGATTCAGAAGAGGGGATGAATTCTGTACTAGAAAATGGGCCTTGGCATATGCAAGGAAAACCCCTTTTGCTACAGGGATGGAGTTTAAATGGTGGGGAATATGAAGAAGTCTGAGTAGCCCTAGTCTGGATAAAATTCCATAATATTCCAGTGGAATGCTAGAATACTGAGGGTCTAGGAAGAATAGCTAATGCAGTGGCTAACCCCCTTTTAATGGACACACAGATTGCCAAGATGTCCCAAATTGTTTATGTTAGAATGTATGTGGAGGTGGAGTTGGGAAAACACTGGCCCTCTTCATTCCAGTTAGCTACTTACAATGAAGATGGGAAACTATTCTTTAAGAAAATTCAGGTTGAATATGAATGGAGGCCAAAGAATCAAATGTAGAAAAAAGAATGGGCTCTTACTGGAATAGATTTTAAGTAAGGTTTATAACAAGAATTGGTAAAAGGGAAGGAACCCCTTTAAGAAAGGTTAATTCAATAGTAGAAGACTAGAAAGGAGATTTCTTCTAATCAGTCTAACCTTATTCATTAAAAGAGTATGGACTCTAGCAATCAAATTGAAGAAGGGAAGGGTAAAGGATCCCCACAGAAGTGTCAATTACAGGAAATGGTAATGTCGAGTGACAAGGAGAGTAGCTCTTCAGGTAGTTTAATTGCACAATGTAAGGACAACAGAAGCTAAATGAACCAAATGGAAACCTTAAGGATGCTAACCTCTAGGACATAAGCCAAGCAGGTAATCAACTTTCTCCTTCTAAATCTGAATTGATTCCTAATCAGAGTTCGAGGAATTTGAAAGGGGCAGAGGGGGAATACACAATTAGAAAGAACAGGAAATCTAGGAGGAAATGAAAGTAAAGGTTCTATTGTGACTTTTTCTATTATGGATTAAGTTGTTTTGGAATAACTATTTTTATTCTGTGCATGCTATGCTTAAAAGATTGTCGGTTTCTTTTGTGAGCTTGATTGAAACTCGTATTAAGACTCTTCATTTGATTAATAATGTGTGCTCTTCATTGTTTCCTTAATGGCTTTCTTTTAGTAACTTAGAGTATGGTCCAAATGCTAGGTTAGTAATAGCGTGGAATCTGGACTGTTTGCTGTGTGTTCCTAAATGCACTAATGATCAGTTGGTTTACTGGGAGATTACTCCTATAAATAGCTCTTCAGTCTTATTTATTACTTGTATGTATGGGTGGTCTAACAATCCTAATCATAGGAAAAACCTCTGGTCTGCCCTGGTAAATCTTAATAACTTAGTAGGAAACCATCCTTAGATTTTAATGGGGGATTTCAATGCAGTTTTATTTTCTCATAAAGCTAACCCTATTAGTCCTTCAGCTATAGCTGGAGTGAAAGATTTTAGGCAATGTGTTGACTTTTGTTCTCTGTATGATCTTAATTCTAATGGCCCTAATTTCACATGGACTAACAAGTAAAGTGGTGAGGTCTTTGTTTCTAGGAAGTTAGATAGGGCTCTTGTTAATGCTGCCTGTAGTGCTAGGTTCCCTAGATCTTATAGGGCTATCCTTAATCCCATCATTTTGATCACTCTCCCATAGTGATTAGGTCTCCTTCTGATAAGTTGAAGAGACTTTCCCTATTTAGGTTTGTAAACTTCCCAGTTTCTCAACCAACCTTCCTTCAGATAGTAGAAAAGGCCTAGAATAGTCCAGTTCAAGGCACCCCTTATGTTTTGTGATGTGGCCAAGCTTAAAATGGTAAGGAGGGCTATCAAAAGGCTTAATTTTGGTCAAATAGATAATGTTCATGCTAGATTAGAGCATTGACAAACAACTCTTAACCAAATTCAAGATCAAAAGAGACAATTTCCTAGCTACCCTTTCTTGGTTGACAAGGAAACTGAGGCCATTAATAACTTGATTAGAGCATTAGATGACCAGGAGTCTTTATACAAACAAGCTTCTCGTATCAAGTGGCTAAAAGCGGGGGATCGAAATACCAAATTTTTTCACTATTCTATCCTAGCAAATAGGAACAGAAACAACATTCACTCTCTCATAGGAACAATTGGCATTAGAATTATTGAAATAGAAGAGATTCAAAACCAATTCTTAGAATTTTTTCGAAGCACTGTTAAGGCTAGTAAAGCCCTCCCTCTTTCTAAAGAGTTTATGGAAAATTGTTTTCCTAATAGGTGATATGTGTTTAATTGTTGATATATTTAATTATTTACAATTAGCAATTATTGACATAAAAATGCTTAAGATACTCAATTTAATTCATATATGATTTTAGGTACAATTTGGAAGCAAAGAAGTTAAAGTGAGTCGAAAACTCTATATTTTGGTTATTTTCTGAAGATTCGTATTAACTTATCATTGTCGAACAACAATGATAAATATTAAAGAAAGAGAAGACAAGATAAATCATAAAACTCAGGGAAGAGGGCCGTTGGAAATCACTAGAATAATAAAGGAGTGGTAGCATAAAACAAAAATGAGGACAACTCCCTTGGTGGTTTGAAATGGCAGTAGAGAAGCAAGACAACATAAGACCAAAACGGCAGCAGCTTATGTAAAACGCAGACCCTGCGTTTTATAAAATGCAAATAGCGTCTACATTTATGCAAACAATGTTTGTGTAAATACAGACCACGTCTACGTTTCATGCATAAAACGTAGATGTTTGGTGGGGCGCGCAAGGAAGCTTGAACAATTAAAGAGAGAGCACGTTTTATTCGTCCCATCAACGCTATAGGAGATAAGCAATAGAAGGAGCTACAAGACACAGTGTAGAGGAGTGTAGCGTGGGTATGAGAGGCGCAGCTAAGGCTTACAGCTGGAGAAGCTGGGGAGTAGGGTACAGGCATGGCATAGCAAGAGAGAGGAGAGATCCATGAAGAGCTAGATATCTCAATGCCGGTTTGAAGGTAACATCGACATCAACGACCCAGGTTAAGAATTTTTTATTATTTTTTTGTTTCTTTCTCTCATTAGGAATTGATTGTGTTATTCGATGTTAATTGATTTGGGTTGTGTGTATGGATAATCGAATTTTCGTTATTATTCGGTCATTTGTGTACAAACCCATTGGGTATTGTGATTTGATGATTTTAATGCATTCATTGAATCGTTAATTTCAAATCCATTGCTAGAATTTTGATATAATCCATAATTGTTATGTTGAACTTCATGTGTAGCGACTAATGATTCGAAATCATTAGCGATAACATAACCTAGTTTAAATGAGGTATCGTATGTGGTTATTACCTGGATTAATTAGTTTTCCTAATTCATAATGCTACTACCTAATTAAATCTAGAGATCATATCCTAGGTTGTTCGGCGATTAGGTTTAATTAACGATTGTATCTTGATTAAACAAAACCTAAGGGAAAACTAGGGTTAATTATTAACCCATGATTAGTAGTTGCCAGGAGAGGCTTGAGAACATCAAATTAATGAAATGTGTTTAATTAAGGTGTAGGTCGAGATTGAACCAAATAATCGGGTCCTTACCAAATTCCCCACCTTTATCATTTTTTACATGTTTTCTTTAAGTTGTTTTTATTAGTTAGTTTCATTTTATTTTCTTTTTTCAAAAATCCAAAACCTCCTTTTTCCGAAACACCGGTTAATTTCATTCCATTAACTTTACACACACTCTCTGTGGGATTGGCCTAGACTCATCACTACTACAATAGTAGTCTAGTTATTTTATTTTGAATAGTGTAACAAAGTGCGGTCAAATTTTGGCGCCGTAGCCGGAAAATGCGGTGCTTTAGTTTTTTTTGTGATTTAATTGGTGTTTTGTATATATTTGTTCATAATTGATTTCTTTTTTATTATTTGGTGATCTTTTCATTTTTTATTACGTGCTTCAAAAAAATCTATATGGATGGAAGTAATATCTTTTATAGCTCATATTCTCAATCTTATAACAATGTTTGGACTGATTAACCTAACTTTTGTTATAGACGGGATAATCATCAGAATTAATTATGTGATAGTTTGCAGGACGCACAATAATTCTCATACAGAGCAGAAGCTTCTTATCACAACTCCGGTCCATCTCTGGAGGAGTTGATTTTGCAATTATAGGATAATACTTTACAATTCCAGAAGGATGGAAGGCAATTTCCAAGAAACACATGATCTAGCGCCCAAGATTCGAAGAGTCAACATGATTCAGTTACTTCATTAGAAGAACTTATTAATAATATTGATGTTAACAATTTGCAATTTCAACAAAATATGCAGCAACAGTTGCAAGAATTCCGACAGGAGATAAAAGCAAGCCAACAGAGCATGGAGCACCAAATGGGTCAGATGGCAATAAGGCTTGATTGCCTAGAATCGAAAAGTGAAGAGGAGCAGCCGTATCAACCTGAGGTGTACCCAATTGAAGTCTGTATGGAAAGTTTACAAAGTGATGAGGAGATTGAGTATTTTGAGGTTAACCCTCAACGAATTGTCTGTGTTGAAGAAGTGGAGAAGGAGCTCGAAGACGTAAAGGACACATCTTTTAGCTCAGAGGTATGTACTGAGTCCATGATTATTCTTGAAACTAACTCTTTACCTTTATATAATAGATTAGAGGAGTGAAGTGATAATGAAAAAGGTTAAGAGACATTCGAATTATTTCCGAAATGTATAGACTAAGTTGAGATTGAGAATCCGAGCATAGGGAAGATGCTGAATGAGGATGTTGATCAACTAAGACCCTATCCAGAACTACCTCGCGTGGAAGTGGCGCTAACTGTAATTCCCGAAGATCACAATTTTGTCACGTGAGGAGGAAACAAGGAGTCGAGCCAGCGACCCTAAACAATGGCAATTCTTGGGAGGTAACCCAAGGGACATAAATTTCTTTTCCTTTACATTTCTGCATTACCTTTTTATATGCATGTTTGTTTTCGAATTTGTTTGTTTTACTTGTTTTTAAGTTTTTCAATCAAAATGAGAGAAAGAATAAAACAAATGAAACAAACATTTTCTCGTTTTCTATTGCTTCTAGGATTATATAATCATGATTAGAGTGTGAATTGACTAAAGAATTTCATAGCAACTTTAACATGTAATTTTGCTCTTGTGATTAGTCGATATACATTATCTTTAGAAGAGTAATGACTAATGGTAGACAAATTCGGTGAGATTTTGAGCCTTATTTGACTGACACATCTATATCAGTCTCATTACCTTTCGATAATGTGTGACCTTCACGACATGTACATCCCAATTTTGCATTGAATTTCTATTTAAGACCACATTTTTGTCATATACATCAACACGGATATGATTAGGTATTTCTTTATTTTTCATAAACTACATTAGACAAATAACCTACCTATTGACATAATTTTGCCCTTGATAAACCCTTTTGAGCTTTAGCCTTTCTTTTTGTATAAACCACATTTTATGCTTTTAAACTTAACCAAATGTCCTATCCAAGTCATAAAGCTAGTGGAACATTTGTTATTGTTAAGTTTGTGAATATACAAAATTCTAAATGTGGGGGTGTACATATGTAAGGGTTGGTTATAATGTTGGGGTGTTATTTTATGTCTTATCATTGAAATTCCCATGTTGATGTAGTTTATGTTAATTTTTTATAAGAAAAAGGGAAAAGAAAAGAAAATGAAAAAAGACAAAAAAGGAAGAAAAAAATTGTTTAAAATAAATGTATCAAGGAAGAATTGCAAATATGTTGAAATTTTTTTTGTGATTTATGCATCTTCCTCGAGTTGTACTGGTTGTCTTATTTGAGTATGTTGAATATGAGGTAGATTTTGGCTTGGAAGGTTCACTCCTGTGATTTCAATGCATTGTGGGAATAAATTGTATGAGTGATTCCTTCGGATTGGTATGTACTTCATGTGGTTTGTGTGAGAGAGCTGAAAGTGGTTGTGAAATATAAATGTTACATTTGTCATAGTTAACAATACCCAATTTTTAATGAGTTTTGCTTTGTTTCACTAGCTTTGATGACTTTCATGCCACTTGACCCAAATATATCTCACCTTACCTTTGCCCACATTACAACCTTGAAAATTCCTTTGATTCATAATTTTGCATGTGAATTTTAGTGGTGGAGAAATGAAATGACATGTGGATTGTCATGATCATGAATGGTGTTGAGTGTACCCATTAATGTCTTTTAATTAAACATATTTTCTGAGTCTACGATTAGATTTCTCAGTTCTTGAAGATGATGACTGTTGACTGATCATGAGTAAAAGCTTGAAATGTTAATTTCTTGCTATGATTTTTTAAAGTTATTCATCTTTGCTTGCGATTATATAATCTTAGAAAAATATGGAAATTGAGTCAATGTTTTGGGTCAATGAGCTTAATTTGGATGTTTTGCCCAAGGACAACCAAAAGCTAAGTGTGGGGGAAATTAATATGTGTTTAATTGTTGATATATTTAATTATTTACTGTTTGCAATTATTGACATAGAAATGCATAAGATACTCAGTTTAATTTATATATGATTTTAGGTACAATTTGGAAGCAAAGAAGTTAAAGTGGGTCGAAAGCTCTATATTTTGGTTATCTTTTGAAGATTTATGTTCACTTATCTTTATCGAACAAAAATGATAAATATTAGAGCAAGAGAAGACAAGATAAAACATAAAACTCAAGGAAGAGGGCTACTAGAAATCATTGGAAAATTAAAGGAATGGCAACATAAAACAAAAATGAGGACATCTCCCTTGGTGGTTTGAAATGGCAACATAGAAGCAAGACAACAGAAGACCAAAATGGCAACAGTGATCACGCATCATTACATTAGTCAAAATAAAATAACTAGACTACTAATGTAGCAATGGCGAGTCTAGGTCTATCCCACAGAGAGTGTGTGCAAAGTTTATGGAATGAAATTAATCGATGTTAGGAAAAAGGGGGTTTTGGATTTTTAAAGAAGAAAATAAAATAAAACCAATTAATAAAAACAAATTAAAGAAAACCTGCAAAAAATGATAAAGGTGGGAAATATAGTGGGGACCCGGTTCTTTGGTTCAATCTCGGCCTACACCCTAACTAAGCATATTTTATTAGTTTGCTATTCTTTAACCTCTCCTAGCACTTATTAATCGTGAGTTAAGAATTAACCCGAGTTTTCCCTTAGATTTTGTTTAATCACTGAACAACCTAGGATACGATCTCTAGATTTAATTAGGCAATAGCATTACGAATTAGAAAAACCGATTAATTAAGGCAACAACCATATATGATGCATCATTTAACCTAGGTCATGTTATCCCTAATGACTACGAATCATTAGTCGTTACACATGAATTTCAACATAATAATTATGGATTATATCGAAATTTTAGCAATGGGTTTGAAATTAACAATTCAATGAACGCATTAAAATCATCAACTCACAATACGCAATGGGTTCACACACAAATTACTGAATAATAACAAAAATTCGATTATCCATACATAAAACCCAATTCAATCAACATATAATAACACAATAAATTCCTATTGAGAGAAAGAAACAACAATATAATTAAAAAATATTTAACCTGAGTTTTCGATGTTGATATCACCGTTGAACCAGTGTCGGGACATCTAGCTTTTCATGGGTAATTTCGAAAATATTGCTTCAGCCCCTATTTTAATCCCTAGCCAAAAATCCCTTAGTTTTGCCTCTCGCACAGCCCTTTGTTCACTGTGTTGTTCTTCTACTATAGCTCGATGGGACGAATTAGTTTTATCCCATCTTAAATCCTTCTCCGCGCTTCTGTACGCCTTCTCCACTGTGCCTAGCTGAGCTGCAGCCTCCACGCCAGCACGTGACACCCACAGCCGAGTCGAGCCTTCCACACTTACCTTCTTGGCTCCTCGTGTCTGCGCCTGCTGCTTGATCTCCCACTGTGCTGGTGATGTGACCAATAAGGGTTAGAATCACCTAAAACCCCCTTCTCATCTTGCTGCCTTAAGTTGCTTGTCTCCTGCATTTTTAGGTAAAACGCTGCGTGCTTCAGAATTTCTTAAGTAAAATGCCTACGAACATCTATGTTGTCTGCGTTTTTCACAGAACATTCCCCACAAAACGCGTGCGTTATGTCTCTCCTTTTTAGTCCACCCATATTGCAGCATTTTGGCCTTGGCTTTTAATTATGCTGGGTCATTTCATTCTCTTATTTCCTTCTTCTATTGTTGATTTGTAATTCATTTTTCTTGTCTTCCCTTTTTTTCGTGAAGACAAACAAAAATAAATCTGCAAAAAATGACCCAAACATAATACTTTCGACTCACTTTAGTTTCTTTACTCCCAAATTGTACCTAAAATCAAATATGAATTAAAGTGAGTATCTTAAGCATTTTTCAATCATTAATCACTAAGTGTAAATAATTAAATATATCAACAATTAAACACATATCAATTTCCCGCACACTTAGCTTTTGTCCTTCCTCAGGCAAAACATCCAAATTAAGCTCAAAGACCTGAAATATTTACTCAATTCCCATATTTTTCCAAGACTATATAATCACAAAAAAAGATGAGTGACTTTAAAAAAATCATAGCAAGAAATCAACATTCCAAGCATTTACTCATGATCTATCAACATTCATCATCTTTAAAAAATTTAGCAATCTAATGGTAGACTCGAAAAATGTGTTTAATTAAAATATATCTATAAATACACTCAACACCATTCATGATCATGACAATCCACATTTTTGCATATCATTTCATTTCTCCACCACTAATATTCACATGCAAAATCATGAATCAAAGGACTTTTCAAGGTTGTAATGTGGGCTAAGGTAAGGTGAGATATATTTGGGTTAAGTAGCATGAAAGTCATCAAATCTAGTGAAACAAAAGTAACAATCAATCAAAAACTGGGTACCATTAGCTATGATAAATGTAACAGTTTTATTTGACAACCCCATTCAGCTTTCACACACAAACAACATGAAGCACATATCATTCCGAAGGAATCACTCATACAATTTATGCCAATGAAATCACAAGAGTGGACCTTCCAAGCCAATCTCTACCTCATATTCAACTTACTTAAATATCACATCCATTACAACTCTAGGAAGATGCATAAACCATAAATAACTTTTCAACACATATGCAATTCCTCCTTGATACATTTATTTTAAACAAAAATTTTCTCTCTCTTTCTTCCTTTCTTTTTTATTTCTTTTCTTTTCTTTTATTTCTTTTTTCATTTTCTTTCTTTTCCTTATATAAAAAAAACTACATCAACATGGGAATTTCAATGATAAAAAATAAAATAACATCCTAAGATTATAACCAACCCTCACATATGTACACCCCACACTTAGAATGTTGTATATTCGTAAACTCAATAATAAAAAATGTTCCACTAGCTTTATGACTTGGGTAGGACATTTGGTTAAGTTTAAAAGAATAAAATGTGGTTTATACAAAAAGAAAGGCTAAAGCTTAAAGGGGTTTATCAAGGGAAAAATCATGTCAATAAGATAGGTTATTTGGCCAATGTAGTTTATGAAAAACAAAAAATGCCTAATGATATCCATGTTAATACATGTGATAACAATGTGGTCTCGATCAGAAATTCAACGCAAAATCGGGATGTATATGTCATGAAGTTCACACATTAGCAAAAGGCAATGAGATTGATATGGATGTGTCAGTCAAATAAGGCTCAAAATCTCACCGGCTTTGTCTACCATTAGTCATTACTCTTCTAAAGATAAAGCATATCGACCAATCACAAGAACAAAAGTATATGCTAAAGTTCCTATCAAATTCTCTAGTCAATCCACACTCTAATCATGATTATATAATCCCAGAAGAAATAGAAAATGAGAAAATGTTTGCTTTATTTGTTTTTTCTTTCTTTCATTTTGATTGAAAACTTAAAAACAAGTAAAACAAACAAATTCAAAAACGCACATGCATATAAAAAGGTAATGCAGAAATGTAAAGGAAAAGAAATTTACTTCCCTTGGGTTACCTCCCAAGAAGCGCCTTTGTTTAGGGTCACTGGCTCGACTCCTTCTTATCCTCACATGACAAAATTGTGATCTTCAGGTGTCACATACGACTCCTCCATGTGAGGTAGTTCCAGATAGGGCCTTAGTTTATTATTATCCTCTCTCAGCACCTTCCCTATCATCAGATGCTCAATCTTGACTGAGTCCATACACTCTAGAAATATTTCGAACGTCTCTTCACCTTTTTCTTCATCATTCAATTCCTCCAATTTGTTATGTAAAGGCAAAGAGTTAGTTTCAAAAATAATCATGAACTCAGTACTTACCTCTGAGCTAAAAGATGTGCCCTTTTCGACTTTGAGCTCCTTCTCCACTTCTTCGACATAAACAATTCGTTGAGGGTTGAAATCAAAATTCTCAAGCTCTGTATCACTTTGCAAAGTTTCCGCATAGGTACACCTCAGGTTGATACGGTTCCTCCTCTTCACTTTGCGATTAAAGCTCATTTCCATCTGACCCTTTAGGTGCTCCATCCTCTGTTGGCTTGCTTTTGTCTCTTGTCGGAATTCTTACAATTCTTGGTGCATATTTTGTTGTAATTGTTGCATATCCTGTAGAAATTGTAAATTGTTAGCAGCAATATCATTAACAAGTTCTTCTAAAGATGCACCTGAATCGTTCTGGCTCTCCGAGTCTTGGGCGCTAGACCATGTGTTTTTTGGAAATTGCCCTCCATCCTTCTGAAATTGTAATGTATTCTCCTACAATTGTAAAATCAACTCTTCCAGAGATGGACTGAGCTATGATAGGAAGCTTCTGGTCTGTACAAGAATTGTTGTGCGTTCTGCAGACTATCATGGAAGTAATTCTGATGATTACCCCATCCATAACAAAAGTTAGGTTGATTAGTCCAAACATTGTTATAGAATTAAGAATATGAGCGATAAAAGAAATTACTTCTGTCCATATCAATATTTTTTTAGACACAGAAGAAAAAAGTGAAAAGATCACCAAATAATAGAAAAGAAATCAATTACAAACAAACATATGCAAAACACCAATTAACTCACAAACCAAAACTAAAACACCGCACTCCCCAGAAACGACACCAAAATTTGACCACGCATTGTTATGCTAGTCAAAATAAAATAACTAGACTACTCTTGTAGCAGTGACGAGTCTAGGTCGATCCCACAAAGAGTGTGTGTAAAGTTTATGGAATGAAATTAACCGGTGTTTAGGAAAAAGGGGGGGCAGTTGGATTTTTAAAGAAAAAAATAAAATAAAACTAACTAATAAAAACAAATTAAAGGAAACATGAAAAAAAATGATAAAAGTGGGAAATACGGTAAGGACTCGGTTCTTTGGTTCAATCTCAGGCTACACCCTGACTAAGTATATTTTATTAATTTTTTGTTCTTTAACCTCTGCTAGCAATTTTTAATCGTGAGTTAAGAATTAACTCGATTTTTCCCTTAGGTTTTATTTAATCAAGATACGATCGTTAATTAAACCTAACCACCAAACAACCTAGGATACGATCTCTAGATTTAATTAGGCAGTAGCATTACAAATTAGGAAAACTGATTAATCAAGGCAACGACCATGGACGATGCATCATTTAACTTAGGTCATGTTATCCCTAATGATTACGAATCATTAGACGCTACACATGAATTTCAACATAACAATTATGGATTATATCGAAATTCTATCAATGGGTTTGAAATTAGCGATTCATGAACACATTAAAATCATCAACTCACAATACACAACGAGTTCATACACAAATAACCAAATAATAACGAAATTTTGATTGTCCATGCACAAAACCCAATTCAATCAACATATAATAACACAATCAATTCCTAATGACAGAAAGAAACAACAAAATAATTAAAAAATACTTAACCCGGGTTGTCGGTGTCGATGGAACCTCTGAACCAGCATCGGGACATCTAGCTTTTCATGGGTATTTTTCAAAAAATTACTTCATCCCCTATTTTAATCCCTAGCCAAAAATCCCTTAGTTTTGCCTCTTGCGCAGCCCTCCCTTCACTGCGTTGTTCTTCTACTGTAGCTTAATAGGATGAATTTTTGTCCCATCTTAAACCCTTCTCCACGCTTCTATGTGCGTTCTCTACTACGCCCAGCTTAGCTGCAGCCTCCACGCTAGAACGTCACGCCCACAGCCCAGCCTAGCCTTCCATGCCTACCTTCTTGACTCCTCGCATCTACGCCTGCTGCTTGATCTCCCATTGTGCTAGTGATGTGACCAATAAGAGTCACAATCACCTAAAACCCACTTCTCATCCTACTGCCTTAAGTTGCTTGTCTCCTATTTTTTTAGGTAAAATGTTGCGTGCTTCAGCATTTCTTAAGTAAAACGCCTACAAACGTCTGCGTTGTCTACGTTTTGCGCAGAACGTTCTCCACAAAATGCATGCGTTGCGTCTCTCCTCTTTAGTCCACCCATATTGCATTATTTTGGCCTTGGCTTATAATTATGATTGTTCGTTTCATTCTCTTATTTCCTTCTTCGGTTGTTGTTTTGTAATTCATATTTCTTGTCTTCTTTTTTTTCATGAAGACAAACAAAAATAAATTTGAGAAAAAGGACCTAAATGTAATACTTTCAACTCACTTTAATTTCTTTACTCCCAAATTGTACCTAAAATCAAATATGAATTAAAATGAATATCTTAAGTATTTTTGTATTATTAATCGTTAAATATAAATAATTAAATATATCAAAAATTAAACACATATCAAGCAACCTACGTAAAACGCAGACCTTTCGTTTTATAAAATGTAAACAATGTATGAGTTTACACAAACAATGCAAACAATGTTTGCGTAAACGTAGACCACATCTGCATTTTATGCAAATGCAATGCATGAAACCCAGAAGTTTGGTGGGACGTACAGGGATGCTTGAACAATTAAAGAGAGAGCATATTTTATTCGTCCCATCAGCGCTACAGGAGACAGGCAACCAAAGGAGGTACAAGACCCAGCACAGAGGAGTGCATCGTGGGCGTGAGAGGCGCAGCTACGGCTTACGGCTGGAGAAGCTGTAGAGTAGGGTGTAGACATGGCCCAGCAAGCAAGAGGAGAGTTGTGGCAGTGAACAATAAATTAGGGGATTTTTATTTAGGGATTTTATAGGGGCTGAAGCATTATTTCGGGAAAGATCTATGAAGAGCTAGACATCCCGATGCCGGTTTCGAGGTAACATTGACGCCGATGACTCGGGTTAAGTATTTTTTATTATTTTGTTATTTCTGGGTTAAGTATTTTTTATTATTTTGTTGTTTCTTTCTCTCATTAGGAATTGATTGTGTTATCCGATGTTAATTGATTTGGGTTGTATGTATGGATAATTCGATTTTTGTTATTATTTGGTTATTTATGTATGAACCTATTGGGTATTGTGATTTGATGATTTTAATGGGTTTATTGAATCGTTAATTTCAAATCCATTGCTAGAATTTTGATATAATCCATAATTGTTATGTTGAAATTCATGTGTAGCGACTAATGATTTGTAATCATTAGGGATAACATGAGCTAGGTTAAATGACGTATCGTATGTGGTTGCTACCTAGTTTAATCAGTTTTTCTAATTCGTAATGCTACTATCTAATTAAATCTAGAGATCGTATCCTAGGTTATTCGGTGGTTAGGTTTAATTAACGATCATATTTTGATTAAACAAAACCTAAGGAAAAACTCGAGTTAATTATTAACCCACGATTAATAGTTACTAGGAGAGGCTTGAGAACAACAAATTAATGAAATGTGCTTAATTAGGGTGTAGGCCAAGATTGAACCAAAGAACTGGGTCCTAACCAAATTTCCCACCTTTATCATTTTTTTACATGTTTTATTTAATTTGTTTTTATTAATTAGCTTCATTTTATTTTCTTTTTCCAAAAATCCAAAGCTCCCTTTTTCCTAAAAACTAGTTAATTTCATTCCATAAACTTGACACACACTCTCTATGGGATTGACCTCAATTCGCCACTGCTATAGTAGTGGTCTAGTTATTTTATTTTGACTAGCATAACAATGGGCAGTCAATAGGATTTCAGAGACTCTCCTAAACAATCTTATAGCTAAAGTCTCAATCTAAGAGATTAAGGATGTTCTCAATTCTTTTAATCCTAATAAGTCACCGGGCCAGAAGGATTTAATGGGGTTTTCTTTAAATGCACTTGGCATATAGTCGAGAAGGACGTCACTAGGGAAAGAAAAGATTTCTTCCATCATGGGAGACTCCTCAAAGAGACCAATTTTACATTCATTACTCTTGTTCCTAAATTAGATAACCCTTCTATAGTCGGTGATTATAGGCCTATAGCCTGCTGTAACTTTATTTATAAGATGATTTCAAAATTCATGGATAATAGGCTTAGAGACGTACTCCCTTCCATCATCAGCCCAAACTAAAGTGCTTTCATTAGGAATCATCAAATTGGGGATAATATCTTATTGACCTAAGAGATCTTCAAGAATTACCATCTTGCAATTAACCATAGGAGATGTGATTTCAAGGTGGACTTACACAAAGCATATGACTCGATCCATTGGGATTTCCTACTGAATGTGCTAGTAGCTATAGGTTGTCCCCCTTAGTTCATTGGTTGGATAAAAGAATGTTTTACCTCCCCTGCCTATACGGTGTTGATTAATGGATCCCCCTCTAAATTCTTCCCAAGTAAGTTAGGTCTACGATATGGGGATCCTTTATCCCCTTTACTTTTTATTCTCTATATGGAGGCTTTCTTAAGGATCCTCAATGCTTGCATAGGTGGCAGAAATTCTTTTACATACCACTAGAAATGTAAAGCCCTCAAAATTACCCATTTTTGTTTGCTTATGACCTCCTAATGTTTTGTCATGGTGATTTGGCCTTGATCCATACTTTACTTGATTTCTTAAGAACCTTTTCCATCTTTTTTAGTATGGAAATGAACCTCTCTAAGAGTCATTTCTTTGTGTCTCCAAAGATGGAGCAAATATTCCATCAAATATAAATCATATCTAGTCTTAAAAGAGGTCAGCTTCTTATTCATTACCTGGGAGTTCCTCTTCTGACAGGTTGGTTGTCTAGGAGGGATTGTTATCAAAAAGGGGGTCATCCCACCATTGCGTATTGATACTTATCGAGTATAGAATAGATCTGCTTCTCTTTGTTCTTACAAACCATTTACTAGAAAAAATTAATTCTAGAGTCAATAAATGGACCCACAAATTTCTTTCCTATACTGGTCAAGTGCAATTAGTTATATAGGTCCTTTCCTCTTTTTAGGCCTATTGGTCTATCCATTTCATCCTCCCCACCTCCATTATTAAGGAAATAGAGAAAAAACTTTGAAAGTTTTTTTGGTCAGGTAAGGTGGAATCAAAAGCTTAACCTAAGGTAAAATAGAATTACATTTGAAGACCAAAAAAAGAGGGAGGTCTAGGTATTAAACAGTTGTCTACATGGAATACTATGTTACTAGGGAAAAGAATTTGGTTTCTGTTTCATAATAAGGAAGCTTTATGGGTCAGTTGGGTTAACACTATTGTCCTCAAACAAAAAAACTTCTGGAATACTCCTAACAACTGTTGTTCATGGAGTTAAAGGAAAATTTTGTATGTGAGGGATCAAATTGGGAATCAATTAATGTTTAGAATTTGTAATGGAAATTGTACTTTCTTATGGCAGGATCCTTGGCATCCTAGAGGTATCTTAATGGCTCATTCTACTCCTAGGTTGATCACTGGGTCTAGACTTCCTATAAATGCTAGAGTGACTGAAGTAATAAGAAATAATGGATGGTGTCAGCAGGAGTTAACAGTGGGGACTCTTTAGTAATCTTACACCTCGACCATACCTCCCCGATGCTTCAAGAGAGAATAATTTAGAATGGTTAGCTAGTTCTAAAAAGTAGTATTCAAATGCTTCTGTATACATCTTCTTGAGACCCCCATATCAAACAATCCTTTGGTATAAAATTGTATGGCATAAAAGGAATAGCCCGAGGTGCTCTGTCTTTTTATGGTTAGCCTTCTTGAAAAAATTACAAGCAAGGGACAAATTACTTTATCTCCATACCCTTAATCAGTGTTCCTTGTGTGTTATTAACTTGGAGACTATTGAACATTTATTCTTTGAATGCCCTTTTTCTAAAATTGTTTGGTTCAAAA
Organism: Erythroxylum reticulatum; assembly: GCA_025504915.1. Classification (NCBI taxonomy): domain Eukaryota; kingdom Viridiplantae; phylum Streptophyta; class Magnoliopsida; order Malpighiales; family Erythroxylaceae; genus Erythroxylum; species Erythroxylum reticulatum. The sequence continues at coordinate 4,647 of JANSVA010418695.1, read as the reverse complement.
GCCTAAGCCACTTCCAAATCCACCTACCTCATCTTACAAATCTTTAATCCATTTATTATGGTTTAACCAGCCAACTACCTCCATAACCTGTGACATAAATACCTTCTTCACCAATCTTTCTGTAAATGTTTATAACCTATGGACTGAAAGAAACATGCACATCCTTAAAAATGAAGCCTTGGATGTAGGGAATTTCTCTACATAAGTGATCTTTCAAGTTATGGAGCACTTCAGCTCAAACACTGAGAGAAGGCAAAATGTTTGTGTATCCTTTTATTTCTAATGAATTGCCTGTAAGTGGTGGATCCAGGTTTAGGTTTAGGTCAAGAAGGGCAGCCCATACGATGTTACAAAAGTATCACCATAAAATGAAGGGCAAGCCCTAAACTCTATCAAATTTTGATTATGGATCCAGGTTATTGAAGTTACAAGGGGAATCCAAGTCCCCTCCCCCACGGATTATGATTTTCAATAAGGAAGATAATTTTGAATTCCATAATAAAGAACATGAAATGAAAGGGTTAGGACAAGCTATAGCAAGGAAGTCACCAGATTCAAGAAGGGAACATAGGAGTAAGGGGAAACAACTCTATTTCATCGTCATTATTTTCAGACAAGATCAAGAGAGGGAATTCAAACCCTCTTCAGTAAAGCAGAGTGAAAATAGCTTCATAAAGCTCATTGTTTCAAAATAGAAAGTAAAGATAGCATGGTGAGGACTAGACAAGAAGAAATCTCTTAAGTAGATCAAAGAGCTGTACCTATGGGTGGAAGGAAAAACACTTCTAAAATTCCTATAAATGAAGATGTGAGAGAGATGGCAAGTTGGCAGTGTTTAAGGAAATCTAAAGTTCAACACCTTCCTTAGATTGTATTGATCGTGGAATAGGTTTGTTAAATTATTTGATTAAATTGCAACTGGAATATTGTTGGTAAACTTGTGTTTCTGCTTAGATTAGCAAGCTTTATAAGGTTTTTTAGTAAAAATATTATATAGTGTATGGTGTTTGCATCTGATGTTAAGATGTAGAATGTAAGTCATGCCAAAGGTTCTATTGATTCTCTTTTTGGTAGTCTAGAGATTCATATGTAGGAATCTCAAGCTTTGTACATAACCTCTTATTATTTGTATAAAATCTTTCTGATTTACCAAAAAAAAGAAAAGAAAATCTTCCTATGTCAAACTACATGATCTGGAGGCATGCCTGGAACAGTCTTCCACCACTAATATGTTGGACCTTGCAAAAGTGAGACTACATAATAAATCTCTCATCTGACCACAATCCATCTTGTCACTCTCTTCAGTTCTCTCTAGCCAACTTTCTCCCTTAGCAGGGTTTATACTTCCATATAAGTTTACAACCTCCTGCTTCCAAAGCTTATCATATCTCCTTTCCCTCTTCTCCAAAATTCTCGGAGGTGCAAAATCAGGTACAGGAGACTTTCTATTGGCTCCTACAGACTCCATGTTACCTGACACTCCCACTTGATCTCCCATGGTAGTTAACCTATAATAAAAATAGTTGTGGTCACTAATTGAGTCTCTCATTATTTATCATGTCTCAATACTCTTATCTGTCCCTATAGATGCCAAACAATGCTCTGATACTAGAATTATAACATACCACTACCATCGAGTGTATACCCAAACATCTAGAGGACATTCAAGTACATATCCTATGCAATGGTATGTTAGAGCAAACATAATCTCTTACATGGCATCATAAAGAATATAAATTAATTAAAAACCTCAACACTTCATTTCATTCATTAACAAAAGTTTACATTGTAGTCATTGAAACAATTATTTACAATCCTTTACACAAAAGTTCTACATGACAAAGAAACTACAAAATAAAATCTAAAACTCTTCTGATGTCATCTGATAGACCTCTGAGCCATATCTTAGTCCAAAATGTTCATCTAGAAAATTTTAGGAACTAGGTCTTTCATCTCGTACCGAAAAAAGTCACGTAATTTTTTATGATTTTTTGAACTCAATGAGTGAACCATCATTGATGATCTCACTCAGGTCAAATACATAAATATCACACAACCAACCAATTTTACAAACATTCTTTTAGAACATGAATAACCCCATCAATCACTTAATCATGGCATATCACACTTTATCATTAAAATTTCAAAAAAGGTATCATAATCATATATTCCATAATCATAAATATAAAAATGCAAATGCATATAAGACTCTAGATTCTATATTATTTGTTGTGATCGAGTGCCTTTCTGATACATATACATATACAGATACTAGCCCATTATTCAATCAGATACAGAAATCATGGAGTAGAGGTCTACGTGTAGAATTCTAAGTTTAATGCTCTTTTAGACTAGCTACTCTGATCACAACGCCATTATTTGAACATGCATTTTATGAAATGCATTAAATAATAGAATATGTCATGAATAACATTCTCTTATGATGCACAGACAGAAGCTTATATTCATTAAACCTCTATATGACATTTAACTTTCATTTAGCATTCTAAAATCATTCAGATGCAAACAAAACACTTATAATATATTCCTAAATATCAAACTCCTCAGATCATTAAAGTTCGGAATTCATATACAGATCATAAATAGTTCAATAATTGGAAGTTAAATAGAATAAATCAATCCTAGGAAGATCATCTAGGTTGACTCACAATTTGTTCCAATTATGCTATTGCCTGGATGGTCTAGCAATGTTTGAATGGCATCCGACTTGAGCATCTAAAATCATACAATTCACATATAATTCACATTACGAAGTCGATCAATCAAAAACTTGTTCATTTGTGCACATATATACATAAGTCATGTTCAATGCATGCCCAATGGCTACTCTATGTATTCTTCCTTTATTCACAACTCAACTTATGATCATTCATACTTCAAAACTCATATATGTCTAATTTTAACTTAGGTTTACACCTCAATAATACAAATTTATTCTAAGCTCATCACTCGATCATGCACTAAGGTTCATAACTCAATACACTTGCTTATTATAACATCATCAATCGATCATTACCAATACTTTACTATTTAATTCATATGACAACGAAATTTTCTGGAAAGGAAGGTCAATATGTGAGGAGCTTGTAGTTCAAATTTCAAGTCAATCGGACATCAGGAAAAGAAGTTATGGTCAAAAGAGTGAAGGGTGTTCAAAGTTGTCAAACAGATGTATACCTTCACTTTCAACTACGATTGTGCACTTCCAATTGATCCTCCTCTATCATGATCATGCTTTTGCACGATCATCCAACCTTATAATGTCCCGTTTAGCATGATCATGCACTACCTTCTATTCAAGTAACACTCCAGTTTTTCTTAAAATAGTATTTCGGTTCAATTTTACATGGCCATTTTGATAACGAAAATGAAGTATTTAGACAATACTTTCTTGTAAACAAATATTTCCATATGTATTAAGTTTCTAATGACATCAATTTTATGTAGTTTAGTTCAATATTCTGAAATTTATGCCTAAAATACTACATATTGTTCCCAAACCGAGATAGAATCCAAAACCTCAAATTCAAGACAAATTTTGAAACTTTTAAAGATAGAATTAAAATTATATTTCTGCATAAAAAATATAGAAATAAGGATCTAGTTTAATATAAACTTAAAATCATGCCATTTCGATATCTACAGATCAAGTTATGGCCAAAATATTAATCCATGTTTAGTGAAAACACTACAGCGAACATATTCCAGCACAAACAATCATTAACTTCATATGGAATTCATCATCATCAATTCTCTATCATAACATGCTATAAACACTAATCATGTACTTACCATTTTAACTCCTATTGCATCTCAAAATATCAAGTCAATCCAGTACTCCTAGTAAGCAGAAACATCACACATTCAAGGTAAAACTTAGATGGATTGCGGCTAGGTTTAGTACGGTAACTTCAAGCTAATCTTTCAATTAACTTTGTGAGACTAAAACATGGATTATTTGTGCAACAATTAAGTATAACCATAAGCAAGTTCAGGGAGGTGAAAGAAAAGAGTTTTGGAGGTGTGAGTGAGAGAAGAAAGAACAAAAATGAGCTGAACCAAAATTGCTCCTCCTGAATGTTACACCTAAGGTGTTAGGTGTCATCTAATGGAATGCCATATGTCTAAAGGCATGTTCAACATGTATCAAGTGTATATGCTGCCTTATGTCACCAATTCATCAGTCCATATGTCTCATTATAATTAGTCCACATGTCACACAATAATTGGTCCATTTATCAATTAATTACTGGTCTATTTGTCACCAATTTTAACTATGTCAAATGTCACTCAATTTTAGGCTAAATCATCCGAATTTTTCATCTATCAATTTATCCTACCACTTGACATTTGTCCTAGTCTGAACGTACATTTTAATCCATCAATTTCCCAATCAATTACATTAATTCCAATTTCCTAATTGAAAATCAATCATGTTAAAATTCAAGACATACTAATTCATAGTTCACATATTGATCACTTTTCATACCCCGGAATAAGTCAATTGAGTGCATATACTATCTTTGTAATGTGTACAAATATCAATTCGTGTATGATGCTAATATTATTCATATATATGCAATACTTAATCCAAGGTTAAACCCTAAGCATGTTCCGGAAAAGAGG
>JANSVA010418609.1:0-21255 GCA_025504915.1 Erythroxylum reticulatum | reverse complement strand
TATAATTATGTGAAAGATATAGTTGCATGAGGAGAAGTGAACATGAGATATATATCTACACAAGATATGATAGCAGATCCAATGACAAAGCTAATTTCTAGAGGTGTATACATTAGGCATGTCAAGTCACTAGGACTACGTAGATGTTGAAATGTACTGATAAACATTTTTCTATGTATGTTCACTCAGTCAAATGTCATATGTTTGGATATACTGTATGATGAAGATTATACATTGCGTATCATTTGATTCATAAATATATGTGTTTGTGTATAAATATATTTTGGTATGAATTATAAATATATGAGACAGATTATAGATTGACTCTCTCACACAAGAAATCACCTCTAATGTTTATGCTCACTAGAGATGAGGCAAGTTTAACGTTTATTATCTAGGTGATAATTGAGATCGAGAAACTTAAACCATAAATGCTGCAAGGAAATTGGTTCAAAGTGATTTATTAATCACGTTGCCAGATGTGAGTTTTGTATAAGTTTTTGAGTAGATAAGTGAACTAAAGTTAAACATTGAGTATGTTTGAACTATCATCTGTATGGTATTTCTTAAATAAAGATGTTCAAGTTAAATGAAGTGGGTAAATATCGTAGCATATAACTCATACCATGTGTGCAAAACTGACCACAAAAAGGGACTAATGTAAGTTACAAGATCTAATCTTACATTGTGTAAGACCCTTAAGGTTGAGGAGAACCTCATCATATACCCTTATATCTCTTGTTTTATTCTTGAGAATTGAATTTAAGGTTTGCTACTTTAGGTTATTGCTAAAAGATCATACAAGATGCGATCCTATGGAATAATTCTAGGAAAGAAAATTAAATTTAACTCAAAAGAATTGAGAACAGAGGAAGGTCATTTATTTTTGCTCATTGACTCGCATGAAAACTGGAATACAACCATCATCTTTTTAGTAGAGAACTGGAATACAGTCATGACTTAAAGAAACTAAATGAGATCAACAAAAAATGGAAATGCAAGATATGACCTAGGGTATAGCATATAATGTCTACTCAAGGACACTTATGTCCTAAGATCAATTTATTAATCGAGATGTCATATACTCCTAACAGATATAAGGCACTGTGCTCTCGTCGTATGCTGGTTACACTAGTTATTGAACAAGTATGAGAATTGCAGAGTTTATTTTAATAAGATTAAACCCATCATGTGTGAATGGGAGATAATGATTAAAATACACCCATAAAGGATATAATAATCACTGCTCTTGAATAACTACCAAAGGTAGTTATATGAAGACAAATATGAACGCAAAGTTTGATGATGAAAACACTTCTGCGTGCATTTTTGTTCCTTCTATTTTTTTTCTCCCTTCAAGTTTACACAAAGGAGAAGAATAACTCTGGAGTACATTGGAAACAGAAAGTTCTATAACCGGTAGAATAATAACACGAATCCAAGTATGTGATTCTTTGTTTTCTATGCATATGAACGATCTTGTTTAAGATGATCTCTGTTATTATATTTTATCATGTTTAATGTCTAACAACTAGGCTTCTTGTTGTTACAGACTTTTGTTGCTTTGGTTAAAATTATTTAATATTCGGAAAAGTACAAAGAGTTAATTTTGATTTTGTTATATATACAACTCTTTTTATTGAATAAAATGATTAAAATATTGCAAGTCATCAGAACAACACATACCTGGACATGCAACTTAGTTATATCAATATACAAGTAACAATAATAACTTAATTCCTCCGGAATCTTGTAAAACATAAACAACATATATACAAATACAATACATTTTATCATGAACCTTAATTTGATATATCTATTTTGTATTTATAATATATTTTTTAATAACATAGAATTCAGTTCTTTATTAATATACAAACAAAATTTCAACTTTAAGTATAATTATGCTTCAATGTTGTAAAAGCTTTTATCTAGAAAAGCTTATATTTTCAATTTATAAGTATATTTAGGGAGAATAATAAAAAGATTTCAATAAACTTATACTATATTTTGATTTTAAAAATAATAATTTCCTTAATTATTTTAAAATATGTTAATTATAAAGAAATATAAAGAAGGAGTATTAATGTAAATAAAATTCAATTATATATATATTGAATTATTCTTCACTGCTGTAAACACATTAGTTTAGAATAGTTTAAATTAGATATTGATAAATGTAAATGAAATTATTTAGAAGAATTTATATTATATCTTGATTTTATAATATATTTATTTAAAATGGTGAAAATAAATTAACAAACTTATCTTGCGTCTAGATTTTGTAAATTCATTTATTCATAATAATTTATATTATGCATTGACATTTTAAAATAATTACTTTGAAAAATGAACAAGAGTAGCATTAATACAAAAATAAAATTTGATTGAATATAATATTTAAATATGATTGATTTTAATATCTATAAAAATATTTAATAAATTTTCTTATTTATCCTTATATTCAGAATGGTAATTAAAAAGAAGTTAAAAAACTTATGATGTTTCTTGATTTTATAAAAATATTTATTTGAGATAATGTATATTATATCCCAGTTTTTATAAATATTTAATTTTGAATATATGTATCTCAAAAATTATTTTCACTAGAACGTGCTATGTATGCCACATTTCAAACTCTAATGAAAATAATTATATTTTTTTTAATATAGATTTGCAGCATTATTTCCTTCTCTTAATTGGTATGAGACTTTGCGTAAGTAGTGAATTGACATCCTGAATGGCCCGGCCCAGCAAGGACAGAACTCCAAATTCAAATGACAAGCCACTCCAGGATGAAGTCACTTAATTTCTTCCTATCTTGTTATGTGAGTATTTATACTTATAAAATATGATAGGAATAAAATAATAAGAACTTTGTTTCCGACAATATCCACTCTGTAAGAAAGGCAAAGGGGTTTTAAAATTTGAGCATAAAGCTGAAATTATAATAATATTACGAAAAAACGCATCTTTCTTTTAAATTAAGCAAAATCTGAAGTCAAAACCAACATTTTGTTAAGCTCTTTAATCAGGTCATCAAGCTTTATTTGTATTCTGTTAACATATGATTTCTATTTTGTTATAAATAAAAGTGAATTAGGTTGTGAGTGATCCCGTAAATGCAGTTTTTCAGGCGATAAGTTTGCCACAGGTCCTCAACTTATATACTCTTGAGCTAAGATTTGCATCTCGTAAGCATTTTTAGTTTGCATTTTGATGAAAATTAGAAGTTAGAACTAATTTCTTACAAAATAAATTTACATGAACACATATATACTTTCTTTGGATGGTTGAATATGTATAGGACATGAAATTATAATAACTACTCTTTACTCTCTAAAAAAATAATTAAATTTAAAATATGAATAACTACTCCTAATTTTGTATAGGCTTCCATAATAAATTAAAATTTTAATTACAAATGATAAATAAATGTAGCATTTGATCAAGATCCCAACCGTAGCATTATAGGGATGAAATAAATCATGATTTATCGAACAATTATTTAAATTTTCTTTCTTAGGTCCATCCCTGAATGTTTTTCTTTACCTTTTGTGAATAGAGTTATAACTTGCTACATAAGGTTACAGCAAATGATGATTGCATTGTATCGACTGTGGGCTTTTGGACAAAACTATAGCTATTCCTTTCTCTTTCATGCACATTATAGTTTTCTTATATTGGAGGCCCAGTTTTAGTTTTGGGTTAGGTTTCATGCACATTATGGTTTTCTTATATATTTGAAGGGCTCTAATGGACCTAAGAAGCAATTACCATGCAACTTAATAAAGGATTTTACTTACCTGCCTAGTCTTTAATTCATGACTGTGTAATCTAATTATAGCGGTGTGAAAAAGTAAGACGACATTATATTACGATTCAAGAGGATAGGATTATCGTTTGAGTGCACATTATTGCAAACGCACTCAATCAAGCACGAGTATGTTACAAATCTAGTGGATTGTTTCATACTTTTTCCGATTTATCTAAGAAAAGGTAAAGGAATAAAAGAAGGGTTGGAAAACAGGGTCTGGTACTGGTTGCTTAACCCACCGTCGGCCGAAATTTAATTAAAACCTTGGGACTTGGGTTGGGAGAGAAAGGTTCTTGTTGTTGTTGTTGTTTTGTTATATATATATATACATAAGGTTTTATGGACCAAAAATCCTATCCTATGGCGGCCTAAACGTACAATCTTTTTAAAATTTTCTCTCACATGTAAGCCATTTGAGGTTGGCAATGCATCTAAGAACATCTTTTCCACCACCCGTTCAATCTCTTCTTTAATTGTTTTCTTACTTGCAAACTTTTGATGGGAATAGCGTCATACACTCATTAAACAACATATATTTCTTTTTTTTTTTTTTTGGTTTAATTATAACTTTATCTCTTTTTTCAACCAATCAAATGTTCCCACAATGTGTTTGGCAAACAAATATTGGTAGGGCGGTTCACAATGTCAATCCTAACATGAAAGGGGAAATGATTGAACCAACATACATGTCATCCAAAATCACAAAATGGGCGCAGTACCCATTAAGTTTCCTCCATTAGTTTGCCCAATTCTTGTGTTCAAACCATTCATTATTTGATTTAAGACCCATTTTCTTCGCATATGATGTCAGAATCAGTTCACTCCGAGTAAATAGATTATATAAACAATAAAAAAAGAGCTAAAACAACTTATGCGAACTCCGGCAGCAATTCTGTGGAGGAATGTGAATCCAATTCCTTGCATAGACAAGATAGCAATCATTTTAAAAGGAGTTATTTAAGTTGGGTGTGGTCGTGTGTTATAGGAGGATGGCCTAATTTTTGTTCAAAAGAGTGGTGATATTTTAGTATATAAAGAGAATCCAATTGGCCTAAACCTGTGAACAAGGTCACGCCCACGAGCATTCATTGCGCAGGTTGTGCGAAAAGCCATTCATTCGGTACATTTGATTATTTAGCTGCAGGTACAGGATGAACCTTCTATAGTGCACATTTTAAGAATCTTAATTACATGTCAAGACGTAGGATTTTAGTATTGCAAGAAGGCAATGTTTAATTGTAGTTTTTCTCCGATTACAACTCCACTCGCTCTTATTAGAGCCAAAATGAGAATTTTAAAATCATACAAACCTCATGCGTTCACTGGTAAAAATATTTGCATATTGCTCCCAAAGTAAAGAACCATCCTCCAGAAAAGGTTTCATGTAAAATTCATATATAGGCTTTGTTTCGAGTAGGAGCCATATTTCTTTAGTTTCAACACAACTTCCAGAAGGCAAACTTCAAACCACTGTTTGCTAGTAATTAATAATCATCAGAATTAGTAATACGTTTGATACTGATGATGTTCGTTCCCAAATGGAAATATTTGATTTCCATTTCTTCTCATCTCAAAAATTCAAACCCCAAACATATTATTCATATTCAATTTTTAAATTAATTATTAAGTTTTCAAAGTTCTCGTCTCTTATTTTTCTATTAATTTTTAAAGTTTAAATTAATATATTTTTTTAAAAAAAAGGTCGCATAGGCTTTGTTCTTTGTTTTAATTTTCATACGAACGTTGAAAGTAAAAAAAAAAAAAAAGACTTCATTAAGTATAAATACAGATTATTTTGATTCTTTTTTCTGAAAGCTTTTTGCATTAACTCCAATAGTTTTCAGGATAGAAGTTAAAATAAATATTAATTAGGTGACACAAAACTTATAATAATAAGATATGTGGAGAAAATATAAATTTAAGAATCAAACTTTTTTCTATGTGTACTTGATATAAAATTTATCTGCACATGTGCGGGGATTAAAGAACAATATTCTTATACCGTAGAATCTAGAATGGGTGCAGGGACATATGCACTTTAAACCCCACGAAGGTCTTGTCAAGCTTTAGACGTGAGCCATGAGAACATAATTTAATCCTATCTGGGGGCTCTCGGAAACAAAATCAAAGTATAAAGTGGTGGTGGATAGTGACCCACATTGATTCTACTGTGTTATATTATGTTTATAATTGATCTCTCTCTCTCTGTGTGTATATATATATATATATATATATATATATTATATGGAGGGAGTGGAAGAAATGATTCTAATCTTAAAGATGCAAATTTTGCTTCTTTCCCTTTTCTTTGTATCTAAGACTAAGAGAGTGTCGTTTCTAGCAAGCATTTGCTTGATTTGATTTTAGAGTCTTTTGTTTTTTAATATTATCAGTTCTCATATCAAGACGTCTTAATCAATTAAATACATCAAAGTGTGCTCAATGATACCACAAGGATTACATTGTGCAGCCAAAAAGTTCTTATTTAGCTCTTTTCATATGAAGAAGCTTTGCAATCATATGGGGTATGGGAAGAACCCATCAAGCTTTTCCGTGGGAGACTGGCGTCATCAAAACTATGTCTGCCTATACTTAATAATTAACTTGATAGGGCAGAGCGCCTAGTCATCTGTTTCTCTTAACACCATTGATAATACAATTGACAGCTACACGTTGAATTGAATTAGACATGATTCCATATGCATTTTGATAGACGCGGATTCAAAGAAATTACTTGAGCATTTCAATCACAAAAAACACATCCTTACTATTTACTCCAAGCTCTCCGAAAAATACTTAGTATTGAAAAAGATTGCTGTGTTCTTTTTTACATTTTGCTCTTGAATTTAAAACAAATGAAAGGAAATAATTCAAGTAGAAGAAGAGGACATCTATATGCTTTCCGCATTACTTTATGATACCCACCCACAAGTCAACCACAACAAATTATTTAACACAATTGCTTTCGGTTAGATTAAAGTATTCCATCTACTTTGAGTAGATTAATTATGATTGTACTTTCAGAAAGGAAAAAAGACAAAATTAATAGTAAAAGCTAAGATATATTGTCAAACAAACACTGATACTCTCCTTTCCTTTGCTGTTTTAACTGGCTTGCTTTTAAAAAGAAATATTTTAAATGGGTCTAAACTTCACAATGAAGGTAAGCTTCTTTTTAGTTCAACTATTGTTGGCCTTTATCATGCTAGGAACAACGTTTTAATACTGTCAGTGGTTTAGTGCCTGTGGGGTTTTTGTTAAAGTACTTCCATGTCATTCTGTTTTCTTCCTCTTTATTTCTTCACATTCGACCCCAACTTGCTTCGTAATGATTAGCCCAATTTCATTATTACTTAATTACATCTTTCCTATACTCACTGAGATTTAATAATGGTCATCAATTCTTAAGTTATCATCCTAAAGTAATGCTTTAGATTTCACTTATGTCTAATCAAAATGATAATTAGGAGAGATTTATTCAGCTTTAGATTTCACTTGTGTCTAATCAAAATGATAATTAGGAGAGATTTATTCATCATTATATAGTCATCTATATTTAATCGGAAAATCTTATAGCAACCATCTCGTGTAAGATGCTTTTGACATAAAATATTATCAACCTAATGAAAATGTAAGCAGTTTATGCGCCACTAATTTGTGAAAATTTGATGTCGTATATTTCCTGAAATAGTTTAATTTGCAAGAAGAGGGAAAAGGTGGTGGAAACCAGTTATTAATCTTATTTTAATACATAAAAAACAAAGGGAGTATATAGTATCTATTGTCATATTCTCACAGGTCCATATTGAAGGGCCAAAGCTGCTTTCATGAATCTATAATTCATTATTAAGCTTTAAATTAATTCGGAAAGTAGCTGATTCTTGGATTACAAATCATACCTGAGTTGGACAAAAAGAACATTCATAGGGTAAATACGATCTTGCATGATCCTTTTATATATTGTTGCCTGATGAAAAACAAACTAGGCGAGGCCTTCTGTTTCTATCAACGTCACAAATTAATTAAGCCCAAATCGCTGGCGGGTTTTAGACTTACCAAGCTCCCTTTTCGTTTCTTAACTCGGCCACGAAAATCATTAAATACTGTTTAATGCTGATACTGATCTTGCAATATGGGCTAAATATGGGTTAACTGACATTCTACAAAGCGATTATATAGTAACGCAACAAAGATTTATGCTCATTTTTTAAAAAGAAATCCTTCCGTTTAAATATAGTTGCGGTAACATAATCTACCAAAAAACAATCTAATAATTGCTTACGTAAAGGGCCTAAGGGAATCTCCACCAATTTCACTTTCTCTTTCTTTCTGTTTGTAAGTGAATAGGGTAGTAATGCGCTAGGTTAGGATCTATAACTTGATTTCCAGTTGAAAGTGGAAGTATGACATGTCGTCATATATGGTAACAACTTTCTGAATCCTTTTTTCTTTCCAGCTGAAGCTATGGGAGCAACCCTAGGCCTCTTCCTCCTATATTGGAGAATAGGCTTTCTATCCTCCCTTACAGACAATTCCCACTACAATAAATTTCATGTGATTCCCCCTTAAACTTTCCGCTTAATCATCATAATGACTTTCTTTGCTTCACTAATTCTAGATCGTTGCTTCTTGTACTATTTTGAGGTTTGTTTTTGGGTTGCCCTTTAGTTGCTTCTAAATTATTCTATTTGAGTTAAGATAGGAAAAAGTCATGGTTTTTATTCTAACCTTTGATAAAAGGAACTCCCAATGTATGTTTAATAAGTACTCGTGAACTACAAAAAGGGATTTTTTTTAATAAACTAAATAGTTTATAAAAGGTTACTTGGTAGTGCTATCATGTCGATCTAAAAATTTTGAATTGCTGATAGGTATAAAGTATTATAATGGAAATTATTATAAGATAACAATAAAAAAAGCCTTCAATTGTTTTATATTGTAAACCAAATTCTCAATCGTTTAACTAAGGTAATTAGGAATGAATCTTCTTTTTTTGTTTTTACATACAAAATCAAGTCCATTAAGTGGATTGAGATTTTTTGCGAGGACAATAACAAATTAAAAAAATCTTAAGTTTGCTATATAAAATCCACCCATTAACGCATTAGGTTCAAATAAAACTAAAAAATAACTTCAAACAAAATGTCTAACTCTCCTCTTATACATATATATGTGTGTGTATGTGTGTGTGAATATATATATAGTATGAATATATGAATATTTATATTCACACACACACAGAGATATATATATTCATATGATGAATATCTCAATATATATATACATATATATTGATATATTCAATATATGAATATATATATGAATATATTAGGTTTAAGTAATTTGATTTCACTCTACCTTCAACTCGAGTTATGGGTAGCAAAGTGGTATCAGAGCTCAGGTCCTACGTCGTGAGTTCGAATCCTAGAATGGATTCGCTCAGTGTGATCCTGAAGTCCCAAACTGAAAGTAGAGATTAAGGGCGCCACTTAGCGGATGCATGGTGGGTTTAAGTAATTTGATTCTATCCTACCTTCAACTCAATTTATGGGTAGCAAAAAGCAAAAAGAAAAAAGTAAAAGATGCTAAAGCAACTAAGTCTGGTCGCCCATCTGGCCTACATCCTTGCTGGTCTGATTGATGAAATATTCCTTAATAATTGAGTCAATTGATCCGATGTTGTCTGTCTGAGTAGTGGAAGGGCAATATTTGCATTTACGCTAAGGATGTCCTTGTAGTTGATGACAGATGACATATTTCCATGAGTTTGAAAGGTTGCTGAAAATACCTTCCATATTGAAAAGGGTTGTAAAAATTGCTGAATTATGTGAAATGCATTGGGAGTAATTGCAAATTTATAATTTGAAATCATGACTTGGTTAAGTCCTTTGTAATTGACCTTGATTGTTGATTCCTTGGTGATTTTGGTTCCTTGAATAAATACTCCTTCAAAACAATAAAGGTTGAATTGATTGATGAGTTCCCATTCAAATGTATCTTGTGGTGGTTCATTAATTAGTGGATATATGTCGTTGCTTATTCCAATGGTGAGAAAAGCAACTTTGGATAGTTTAATTTCTGCACCTTTGAGAGAACCATTTTATTTGAATATAGGGTAACTGCTGAAGATTTTAATAAATATTTCTTTGTCTTTGGCGAAATGATCCTTATAATTCTTAACTGCTTGACTAAACCCAACAGATGTTTAGATTGGTTAAGTATATGGTGTCAATAAGTCCACTTTGAAAGAATAGATCAGTGGTTAGTGGGTCGGCTTATGGAAAAACGATTGCTTTGGATCCATATTTTCCTTGATTTTGAGGATAATATTGGATTACTTTTTGGGCTTCAGTCCATGTATTTAGTAATTGAAAATAGTCATAAAAAATTTATGAGGTTAGTTTACAGGCTTTTATTTGCAAGGCTTTTGATGGTAATGAATTGATTTGGTCCATGTTGATGGGTTTTCCTAAAGGCTTCATTTTGGTTTTTGGAACAGGTGCTTCTAAAACTTGTTTGTATGTGGTTTTAAGACAGGGTTTCAAAAATCTGCTAAAGCTTTTTCAGCTTTTGCCCTAGATGGAAAGCTTTTGTGCAAAATACTTGAGCGGCCTGTGATATGAACAACTGCTTTGTGCCATTCATCGTACAAACCTGGGATTGGTCCATTGTAGATAACATAGGTTTTCCTTCAGATGCATCCTTTTGTCTTTGAGATCCAGGAGGAGTGGTTAGTTGGACTAATGATGCTTGGGTAATTTGTTGAGGTGTGATTAATGGAATAGTAGAAGTAGTGATTATGGAAGTGGATGTGTTCATAGGAATGGTTGTAACTGTTTGTTGGTCCTTTGTGTTTCGCTTCAATACCTGGATAGTAGACCTGAGTTGATTTATTTCCTTTGTGATGTTGCCAACTTATTGTTGTAAATTGATTAATTATATTTCTTTTTGTGCTAATGCATCTTCGAGACTTAATATTGCTGCTTCCATTCTCTTGTTAAAATATCTGCAAGAAAATTGTCAGTAGATTTGATATATTGGATTTGAAATTGATACTGATTGAGTTCGAGTTGCCATCGTATGAGACGACCCTGATTATAATTAGTTTTTATATTATACCGAATGAATCCACATAAATACTTGGAATCCGGTTGAATTGTAAATTCAATCGGTAATAAATCAATTCGCCATTTTCTCAATGTTTTGAGACAGGCTAATGTTTCCTTTTTATAAATTGGATACTTGAACTCAGTGGGATTGAGAGTCTCATTTATATACTTGAAAAGTAAATACTTCTTGTGATTGGGTGGTTGTGCCAAAAGGCAGCCAGCCTATGTATCCATACTGGCGTCAATTTGAACCAGAAGTGTATCTTTGGGAAGATAATTATACAAAACAGGTAAATCCTTACATAATTCTTTTAGTTTTTGAACTGCTTATCTTCACTAGTCCAATTCCATTGTGATTTCGTACTACATTTAAGTTGTAAAATTTTTCTCTTTTTGACTAAATCCTTAAAAAAAACCTTGATTTGAAATATAATTTAAAATACCTAAAAATTGTTGTACATGAGTCCTATTGGTTAATTGATTAGGGAATTCTCGAATTTTATTTAAAATATTAGGTTTTAATTTTAAATATCCATTTTGAAATTCAATTCCTAAATATTCGATATTTTGTTGTGCTAATTTAACTTTCTTTTGGCTTAGAATTAATCCTTCTCTTGACATCGTTGAAGGGCTATTTTAATCCTTTTTTAAATGATCTATTTTATCCCGATTAAAGTAGATAATAATATCGTCAATATAAACAAACGTAAATTCTTCTAATCCTTCTAAATTATTATCCATAAAGTGTTGATAAATGCTTGGTGCTTATTTTAATCCAAATGGTAAGACATTCCATTGATAGTGTTTTTGGGGAGGACAAGTAAAAGCTGTTAAAGGCTTCATATTTTCATGAAGTCGTAATTGCCAATATCCTGATTTTACATCTAAAGTTGTAAACCATGTATGTCCTTTTAATCTATTGATAATATAATCTTTTCGTGGTAGTTTATATGCATCACCAATGGTAGCTTTATTAAGTTTTTTATAATTGATAACGATCCGTCTTTTACCTCATTTCTATTTAGCAGAATTATTTACATAAAATGCTGGAGCCGAATGTTTACTAGTACTAGGTGAAATTAATTGTTTGGTTAATAAATTTGAACATCCAGAGATAAATTCTTGTACATCTTGTTGAGTATATGTTATATTATTTCGAATATTAACTTCTTGTGTCGGATCCTTGAGTTTGATTTCAATTAATTGTTGATTATGATTTTTAATTGGGTCAAGTGGAGTTTCACTACAAACATTTTCTAATAAGGTTTCAATTTCAAGTTGAATAGGCATATTATTGAGAAGATAGAACTGGAGATAATCTAGTTTGGTGGTTAAAAATTGTAAATTTTGATAATATGTAGTATGATAAATAGGATTTTTTTAGAATTATTAATTTTTGATTTAGAGCTTTAATGTTTGGAGTTCTTAGGGTAATATAATGTAAATATTGACAAAACGGATTATATAATTTTAAGAAGTTATTGCCTAGAATTAATGGTAATCCTGATTCTTGTTGATAAATAGAAGGTACTGAAAACGAAAAATTTCCTATTATGATATTATTATAATAGCTTACATACCAAATAAATTTAAAACTTCCATCGACTATACGTATTTGTAGTGGTTTTTTAATTTTTTCCAATTAGTTAATAATTGTTTGTAGGTGATATAGATAGTAGCGCCAATGTCTATATATGCATTGACTTTTTTATTATGAATTACTACTTGAATAAAAGTTGTGTTCAAATTCAATTGATGATTCTGTTTGTGATTCATAATGATATATAGAGGAAATTGTAGAGTCTGTATTATAATCAGATTCTATAGGTTCTAAATTTTCTTGAGTTGCTAAATTTAATATGTGGAGCTTTTCCTTATAGTGTTTGTTATCTGGATTTTTCTTTTAAAACAAACATTTGCATAATGTCCTTCTTCTTTACATAACCAACATCTACATGCTTTTTTCTTTTGTGGGCAATCTTTTCTTTTAGGTTTAAATTGTCTATATTTATATCTTCTAAATTGTTTTTTTATAAAGGATATATGGTCTTCGTTTGTAATAATTACGAGGATAACGTTTCCATTTATAAGATTTATAAGACTTATATGGTTTCTTTTTTCTTTTAGAATAAGTTGGCTTTAATTCACATCCATATTGTTGTGGTACTTTTGTATATTTAGAACAACATAATTGAATGTCTTTATGTCTTAATGTTAGTTCCAATTTTGTTTCAAAACAATGTTCTAATAGAATTTTTTGAGTAGTGAGAATAGCTCCACCTAAATTATAAGCAATTATTCTATTATCTCGTTTTTCTTGAAATTTTGCTTCTACCTTTTGGTTCATAAGATAAGATAGTTTTTGAATAAATATATGAATACACATTTCTTGTTCGACTCAAGTTAATTTATAATAATATTTTTTAAATTCACACATATATTCTTCTAAATAACATATGTCACATATACGCATATTATTTAAATGTCATAAAGCTTTAATTCCATCTTTATTTATTACTTCGTGTTTAAAAGCAAGGGTATCTTTTCCTAAAAATTCCTTGTAAATTTTGCCTGATATGATATGAAAAAGTTGAATATTATTAGTTGCAGATTGATGCAAGGGTGTATTTTTAATGCCATCTTCATTGTCTAATAAAAAATTCTGTAGTATCCTAGAGGTTTTATATGTAATAAAATTCCATAATAAGTCTTCGTTGTCTAATACACCAAATGATTTTTCAATTTAAATTAATAATTGTAATTTATTTGCCCATTCTACTATTAAAATTTCTGATTATAAAACACAATCAAGATTTAATATTCCATCAGCACCTAAAGAAATGTGTTTTGGAGTATATTCAGTAGGGTATCTTCGTATTTTTGATCCTTTTTGATAATATCCTTATTGATTAATGAAATCGTCTGCTTGCTATTGATAGGAATGTTGTTGTTCTTTTTTGCGTTTATCAGCAAGTAGGAAGACAACATATAAAAAGAGAACATGTAAGTGGTGATAAACGCAAAAAAGAGCAACAACATTCCTATCAATGGCAAGCAGACGATTTCATTAATCAACATGGATATTATCAAAAAGGATCAAAAATACGAAGATACCCTACTAAATATACTCCAAAACACATTTCTTTAGGTGCTGATGGAATATTAAATCTTGATTGTGTTTTACAACCAGAAAATTTAATAGTAGAATGGGCAAATAAATTACAATTATTAATTTAAATTGAAAAACCATTAGGTGAATTAGACAACAAAGACTTATTATAGAATTTTATTACATATAAAACCTTTGGGATAATACAGATTTTTTTTATTAGACAATAAAGATGGCATTAAAAATACACCCTTGTATCAATCTGCAACCAATAATATTTAACCTTTTCATATCATATCAGGCGAAATTTACAAGGAAATTTTAGGAAATAATGACAGAATTAAAGCTTTATGGCATTTAAATAATATGCGTATATGTGACATATGTTATTTAGAAGAATATATATGTGAATTTAAAAAATATTGTTATAAATTAACTAGAGCCGAACAAGAAATGTATATTCATATATTTATTCAAAAACTACCTTATCTTTAAACCAAAAAGTAGAAGCAAAGTTTCAAGAAAAACGAGATAATATAATAATTGCTTATAATTTAGGTGGAGCTATTCTCACTACTCAGAAAATTCTATCATAACAATGTTTTGAAACAAAATTGAAATGACTATTAAGACATTCAATTATGTTGCTCTAAATATGCAGAAGTACCACAACAATATAGATACGAATCAAAGCCAACTTATTCTAAAAAAAAAAAACCATATAAGTCTTATAAATCTTATGAATGGAAACGTTATCCTCATAATTATTACAAACAAAGACCATATATCCCTTATAAAAAAACAATTTAGAAGATATAAATATAGACAATTTAAACCTAAAAGAAAAGATTGTCCACAAAAGAAAAAAGCATGCAGATGTTGGTTATGTAAAGAAGAAGGACATTATGCAAATGCTTGTCCTAAAAGAAAAAAATCCAGGTAATAAACATTATAAGGAAAAACTCCACATATTAAATTTAGCAACTCAAGAAAATTTAGAACCTATAGAATCTGATTATAATACAGATTCTACAATTTCCTCTATATATCATTATGAATCACAAACAGAATCATCAATTGAATCCGAACACAACTTTTATTTAAGTAGTAATTCAAAATAAAAAAGTCAATGCATATATAGACATTGGCGCTACTATCTGTATCGCCTCCAAACAATTATTAACTAATTGGAAAAATTAGAAAAACCACTACAAATACGTATGGCCGATGGAAGTTTTAAATTTATTTGGTATGTAAGCTATTATAATAATATCATAATAGAAAATTTTTCGTTTTCAGTACCTTCTATTTATCAACAAAAATCAGGATTATCACTAATTCTAGGCAATAACTTCTTGAAATTACATAATCTGTTTTGTCAATATTGACATTATATTACCCTCAGAACTCCAAACAATAAAGCTCTAAATCAAAAATCAATAATTCTAAAAATTCCTATTTATCATACTACATATTATCGAAAATTACAACTTTTAACCACCAAACTAGATTATCTCCAGATCTCTCTTCTTAATAATATGTCTATTCAACTTGAAATTGAAACCTTATTAGAAAATTTTTGTAGTGAAAATCCACTTGACCCAATTAAAAATCATAATCAACAATTAATTGAAATCAAACTCAGGATCTGACACAAGAAGTTAATATTCGAAATAATATACCATATACTCAACAAGATGTACAAGAATTTATCTCCGAATGTTCAGATTTATTAACCAAATAATTAATTTCACCTAGTACTTGTAAACATTCGGCTCCAGCATTTTATGTAAATAATTCAGCTGAACAGAAACAAGGTAAAAGACGGATGGTTATCAATTATAAAAAACTTAATGAAGCAATCATTGGTAATGCATATAAACTACCACGAAAAGATTATTGACAATTACGACTTCATGAAAATACGAAACCTTTAACTGCTTTTACTTGTCCTCCTCGAAAACACTATCAATGGAATGTCTTACCATTTGGATTAAAACAAGCACCAAGCATTTATCAACACACTATGGATAATAATTTAGAAGGTTTAGAAGAATTTACGTTTGTTTATATTAACGATATTTAACGATATTATTATCTACTCTAATCAGGATAAAATAGACCATTTAAAAAAGGTTAAAATAGTCCTTCAACGATGTTAAGAGAAATGATTAATTTTAAGCCAAAAGAAAGTTAAATTAGCACAACAAAATATCGAATATTTAGGAATTGAATTTCAAAATAGATATTTAAAATTACAAACTAATATTTTAAATAAAATTCAAGAATTCCCTAATCAATTAACCAATAGGACTCATGTACAACAATTTTTAGGCATAGGCATTTTAAATTATATTTCATATCAAGGCTTTTTTAAGGATTTAGTCAAAGAGAGAAAAATTTTACAACTTAAATGTAGTACGAAATCACAATGGAATTGGACTAGTGAAGATACGAAAGCAGTTCAAAAACTAAAAGAATTATGTAAGGATTTACTTGTTTTGTATAATTATCTTCCCAAGAATACACTACTAGTTTAAATTGACGCCAATATGGATACATGGGTTGACTATCTTTTGACCCAACCACCCAACCAAAAGAAATATTTACTTTACAAGTATATAAATGGGACTTTCAATCCCACTGAGTTCAAGTATCCAATTCATGAAAAGGAAACATTAGCCTGTCTCAAAATACTGAGAAAATGACGAATTGATTTATTATCGGTTGAATTTACAATTCAAACGGATTCCAAGTATTTATGTGGATTCATTCGGTATAATATAAAAATACGATGTCAACTCGAACTCAATCAGTATCAATTTCAGGTCCAATATATCAAATCTACTAATAATTTTCTTGTAGATATTTTAACAAGAGAATGGAAGTAGCAATATTAAGTCTCGAAGATGCATTAGCATAAAAAGAAATAGAATTAATCAATTTACAACAGCAAGGTGGCAGCGTCACGAAGGAAATAAATCAACTCAGGTCTACTATCTAGGTATTGAAACAAAACATAAAGGACCAACAAACAGTTACAACCACTCCTATAAACACATCCACTTCCATAACCACTACTTCTACTATTCCATTAATCACACCTTAACAAATTGCCCAAGCATCATCAGTCCAACCAACCACTCCTCCTGGATCTTAAAGACAAAAGGATGCATCCGAAGGGAAAACCTATGCTATATACAATAGACCAATCGCAGGTTTGTACGATGAATGGCACAAAGTAGATGCTCATGTCACAGGTCGCTCAAGTATTTTACACAAAAGTTTTTCATCTAGGGAAAAAGCTGAAAAAGCTTTAGCAGATTTTCAAAACCCTGTCTTAAAACCACAATACAAACAAGTTTTAGAAGCACCTGTTCCAGAAACCAAAATGAAGCCTTTAGGAAAACCCATCAACATGGACCGAATCAATTCATTACCATCAAAAGCCTTGCAAATAAAAGCCCTTAAACTAACCTCATAAATGTTTTATGACTATTTTTAATCACTAAATACATGGACTGAAGCCCAAAAAGTATTCCAATATTATCCTCAAAATCGAGAAAAATATGGACCCAAAGCAATCATTTTTCCAGAAGCCGACCCACTAACCACTTATCTATTCTTTCAAAGTGGACTTATTGACACCATATACTTAACCAATCTAAACATCCTCTTAGAATATCCTATTGGGTTTATTCAAGCAGTTAAGAATTATAAGGATCATTTTGCCAAAGATAGAGAAATATTTATTAAAATCTTTAGCAGTTACCCCATATTTAAAGAAAATGATTATCTCAAGATGCAGAAATTAAACTATCCAAAGTTGCTTTTCTCACCATTAGAATAAGCAACGGCATATATCCACCAATTGACAAACCTCCACAACATACATTTGAATCGGAACTCATTAATCAATTCAACCTTCATTGTTTTGAAGGAGTATTTAGTCAAGGAGCCAGAATCACCAAGGAATCAACAATCAAGGTCAATTACAAAGGACTTAACGAATTCATGATTTAAAATTATAAATCTGCAAATTCTCCCGATGCATTTCATATAATTTAGCAATTTTTACAACCTTTTTCAACTATGGAAGGTATTTTCATTGACCTTTCAAAGTCATGAAAATATGCCATCTATCATCAACTACAAGGACATCATCAGCATAAATGCAAATATTGCCCTTCCACTGCTCAGAACAATGACACCGAATCACTTGACGCAACTATTGAGGAATAATTCATTAATCAGACCAGCAAGGATGTAGGCCAAATGGACGACCATATTTAGTTGCTTTAACATCTTTTACTTTTTGCTTTTTAATATCTTTACTTTTACTTTTTTACTTTTGATTTTGTCAAATGTCAGATGTTAAGAATCTTTTAACTTTTTCTTTAGTCTTTTTAGCTTTTGTCGGCCATGACATTTGGCTTTTTCCTTTTCCCTTGTCTATATAATGTAGCATCCGAGCATTTGTTCAAATATGAAATAAAAATATCTCTTAGTTTCTTACCAAATCTCTCTCTGATCTCAGCTTAAGGATTGGCATTTAAGCATAAACTGAGGCAAAGGTATGCAACTATTACATGTTCTTGTTTCATCACTAATTTATTTATTTTACAACCATTACATGAAACTTATCTTTGTCTTTCTCTATTCTAGTTATATTATTTTTCCCTGATTATCAATTGCATACATTCCTAAGAGATTGTCAAATTCATAACTTTAATCCATTATTATTTCAACACTTGTTAGCAATACTACTAGATCTAACTGTTTCTTATAATAATCTTGATTAATTATTTTCTTAGCAGATATGAATATGGGATATTTTGAATGAAAGAAACAATTAAAAGCATTAATTAAAGCAAGCTATGATTGAGAAGACCGATTGGATAAAGTATTAGCAAGAGATCATGGACATAATAAACAAGCTCATAACTCCAGAGATGCTAGAAGATATGCTCGCATGTATGAAATAGCCAAAATGATAGAATATACTAAGCAATTCAAAGCAGCTAAACTAGAAGAAAGAAAAAAAATCTTATTTTCATGATAAACCATCTTATAGATTAAAACCCTTGTCTTTTGTATCTACTTTGTACCCAACCAGATTTTCAATGAAAACCTCATGACTTATTTTGAAACTAAAGACATGCTCAAACATTTAATCAAGCATTGTTATGAATTAGAAGAAAACCAAAATAAATGGATCAAAAGATATGAAGAATATCTAGAAATTGCCAAGATTAATAAAAATTACAATCTAGAAATTGAAGCAACTCAGATGATTCTATTCCTTAAACATATTCAAGACAATAATAGAAGCAGTAGAAAAGAATATGTCAAAGAAATCAACCAACTCATAGATTAACTTCCATATCATGCATCATATGATATTACTTTTTATCCCTCTTGTATTAATGTCAATTCCATATGCTTTACCAATTATGCTTTTCATATTAGTTACTTTCTTTACTTTATATCCAACTAGATATCTTAGTTTTCTTGAAGCAGTATTTCATTTCGGAATTAATAATAGATTATTAAGATTTCTATATATAGAATGGATATACGCTCAAGATGAGCTTATCCAAGCACTATTAGAAATAGCAAAAGGACAAGGATACTATAAAATTGGAAACCAATATTTTAGATACCCTTAAAATTCTGTAATCGTAAATACCCACTGTAATATTTGTCACGAATTAATTAATCATATAGAAAATATCGAACGACTTAAACATCAATATTATGATGAATTTAAATATTTTGAAAACCGATATAATTATGTTCAATTTGTCATTACAAACTCAAGAACAATTCTACCACTAAAAGAAAATTTAGAATTAGCATAATTTTTATATCAATTTTATCAATCTGAATATAATTTTTTACAATCACAATTATCCCAACATAAAAATACTTATAATCATCCTCAATAATGTCTGAATCTCCATCTGAAAAACTAAAAAGATATAACCATATTAGATGTTGATAATTTAGAATTAACTGAATCTGTAGGAACCTTTGATATTAATACCTTATTATATAATAATAAACAAAAAAAATAAATTTAAAATCGGGTCAGGATATTCAACATTCTTTAGTTCAAAACATAATCAATCAAAACAATATTATTTACTTTGGTAAACTAGTACATGAAACACCCATTAGAATGGATCAATGTAATGGAAATATTTGAATTAGTTTAATTGATCAAGAACAAATTTTAAAACAATTACAAAAAAATCCCAAAAGAAAAACTATCGAAAATTGGTTATATCCATTTATCAACTATACAAATTCTTTTAAAATCCACTTTCCAAGAAGGAATCGATTCACCAATAAGAATGGCAATAGTAGATGAAAGAATGAATAACTTAAATGATCAAATAATAGGAATAATGAATGGAAATCTAGCATATGGAAAAATTAAATTTAAGACGTGCTTAAAATTAGGAATTCCTCTAAAATCACCTAATTTAGACAACACAATTACTATAGAAATTCTATAAAGAAGATTTAATGACTCAAGGAAAATATCCTTTTCCAATAACTTATCAAATTAGCTATGCATTAACAAATTCTCATCATAGTATAGAATTTAAGAATACTAATAAAATTTATATTGATCAATTATTTAATGATGTTGCAAAAGTAGGAACAAATTTTAGAACCAAATTAAGAACTTTACCTGCAATTCAATATCCCATCTAGGTATAATTAAATCCATCTATAACTCGAAGACACTCCTTTTCAGAAACACCATCTTCTTCAACATCCTATCAATTATTAAAATCACAATCTTTACGTTTCACCAAACCAATTAGATTCATAGAACCTGGAAAAAACATAGAACAAGATGTTAAAATACTGACCTATTATTCCTAATCCTATAATAGAAAATTCGAAAAGCCTTGAAGAAATTAAAAATCAAATTACTGATTTAACTACTTATATAAAACATAGATTGTGAGTGTTACACAATATATTAAAGAATTAAAGGAACAACAAAAGAATTTAGAAACAAAAATTACTGAAGTAATCCAAGTTCAATCAAGTACCATACAAATAATTCAACAATTAATTAAAGAAAACAAATAACAAATACAAATTATACAAGATGTAGAACAAAAAATGGACAGAAAATTAAGGGAAATAAAAATAGAAAACGAAATTAAAAAATGGTATCAGAGAATATATTTACATTCATA